>JAQZBX010034299.1:0-25050 GCA_029593785.1 Cabassous unicinctus
TCCCACATAAACATCTTTCATTAGTGTGGCACATCACCTGCAATGGATATACACATCCTGGGGCTTTGCCACTAAGCATGGACCATAGTTCACGTTGTAGACCACACTCTCTCCCACACAGCTCTGCATGTTATATGCTGATGTAAAGTGGCCTATATGTGTCCGTTGTAGACTCTACAGAATTGCATTAGGAATTCCTCTTCCTTCCCATTTCTGCTTTGCCTGGACTCATTTTTACAGGTTTTCTGTTCAAATGTGACTTAGAAAACAGTTCTCTGCATGCTGTATTGGGATCCCATGGCCCTTTATCCCTTTTTCTGTAATTTATTCTTGCTTCTAAAACAGCATCAGATGAGACAGAAGCCCCTGCCTTTCTCCCGCTGCTGTGTTGGTTTTGTTTATTGAACGAGCATGGGAAATTGCTGGATTTTACAGAAAGCCTTAAATCATTAAGTTTCTATGACCGGGGCAATAAATTCCTTTTGAATTAAGAGCAACAGAGAAGAGATAAGGTATCTTGAATTAAACACCTTAGCAATTCGAATTTATTTATTAATTAATTTAATTAATTTATTTATTTATTTTTAAAGATTTATTTATTTACTTTATCCATTTTAAACGCCCCCTTCCCCGTTTTTGCTGTTTTGTGTCCATTCGCTGGGCAATTCTCTTGTCTGTTTCCTGCCATCTCTTCTCCTCCTCCTCCAGTCTTCACCAGGATTCGATCCTGGAGACCTCCGATGTAGGAGAGAGGTGTTCTGCCACCAGCGCCACCTCGGTTCCTGATTTTTGGAGCATCTCGTCTTGTCTCTCCCCTGCGTCTCTCTCCTGTTACGTCATCATTTTGCTGCATGGCTCCCGGGGCCTGGCGGCTCACCGGCACACAGAGCCTGGCAGCCCATGCACCTTCTATATATATGTTTTTATTTTACCGGGAGGTCCCGGGGATTGAACCCAGGTCCCTCCATATGGCAGATGGACGCCCAACCATTTGAGCCACATCCGCCCCCCAGCAATTCGAATTTAATCTCTATTTGATCAGTTAAGAAAGTTAAAAGTGGCTGATATCGCAAAAGCTTCACCTCACATTAACCTCTTCTCAGTTTTGAGCAACCTTAAGCAAGGAAGGGTTTTCTATGACATAACGCTTGCCAGCGTTTACCAGCCTGATTCAAAACAGCTGAAATACTTGTATAAGTGTCTTGTAACACATTCTGTGGGCTTGTTGGGTGATTCAGCCACTCACCTATTGTATTGGTACAATTGTGAGTCTGAGTTGTTTATTCAAGTACATTTAAGTACTTGGTCCTAGAAAACCAAATTCTTACAAAACCTAAAGAGGTTAACCGAATTTAGGAGAGGCAGGACTCCTACTCCAACTCAGAAAGGAGCATAATTTCCAGTTTAGAAATTTTCTTTGGGCCATTTAGCTACCTGCCTTCTGTATAAGGATCTCTCTCTGGATATCTCATCTTCAGGCTTTCTTTGCTTCTTGCTGGCTTCCTAAGGGCACAGAGTCTGGTACAATTCCAAGGGCAAATGAGAATGAATTGAAAACATTGGCTGGGATTTTGGATTCTTAAGAACAAGAACTTAAAAGCTCACACTTGGGAAGCAGATGTGGCTCGAGTGATTGGGCTCCCATCTACTATATAGTAGGTCCAGGTTTCAATTCCTGGGGCCTCCTGGTAAAAAGCAAGCTGGCCCGAGTGGAGTGCCGGTCCATGCAGGAGTGCTGGCACAGCAAGATGACGCAACAAAAAGAGACACAGAAGAGAGACCATGAGAGATGCAGCAGGTCAAGGAGCTGAGGTGGCGCAAGAGATTGAGGACCTCTCTCCACTCCGGAAGGTCCCAGGTTCGGTTCCCAGTGCCACCTAAAGAGAAGACAAGCAGATACAGAGAGCAGACAGCGAGCATTAAAAAAAATAAAAAATAAAAAAACAAACAAAAAAATGGGGGTGGGGGGAGAAATAAATAAATCTTTTCTTAAAAAAGCTCACACTTTATTATTTTATACAATGTTCATTATGCTTTTGAAATATTTCACATCTTCTGAGCAGCACCAAAAGGATCCATTACTGGAAGAAAAAAATCATTTCCCATCAATTTAACAGGAAGTGGAAGAAACATTCTCAAAGGCCACTTGCTATGTTGCCATAGTGGTCACCTTCCCTCCAACCTCTAAGTGATATAAACAGGAAGTATTTTATTTTGCATGGTTGTAACGTCAGGGCTACTGGTTCCCTAATAGTATTCCGTGGCTGTTGAACTACTCAGTTCCTCGGCGTGCCAGTCCTTTTTGGTTGTCATGGGGCTCGATTTTCTTTTATCCCATTTTGACAGGGCACCATAATTATCGCACACCTTTGTTTCCGTGAGCCTTCACAACTGGCCGTAATGGGCCTCTCCAGTCTCATCTCTCACTCCACTGCGCAACACAGCTCTCCAGCCATAACGCTCGGACTACTTGTGATTCTTCCAAGTTGCTCTCCCATGCCTCTGTGCCCCTGCCCAAGTTGTTTCTTCTACCTGGAATGCTCTTCTTCCCATTCCACCTCTTTATGTTTTTATTTTTTTTTTAAAGATTTTATTTATTTATTTATCCCCACCCCACCTCCCATTGTTTACACTTGCTGTCTGCTCTCTGTGTCTGCTCGTCTTCTCTTTAGGAGGCACCGGGAACCGAACCTGGGACCGGGATCCCATGTGGGAGGGAGGTGCTCAATAGCTTGAGCCACCTCAGCTCTCTGCTTTGTTGTGTCTCTTATTGTGTTCCTCTTCGTGTCTCCTTGTTGTGTCAGCTCTCCGCGCCTGCACATCGCGCCAGCTCGCTGTCTTGCTCGTCTTCTCCAGGAGGCACCGGGAACCAAACGTGGGACCTCCCATGTGGTAGATGGGCACCCAAATGCTTGAGCCACATCTGCTTCCCTCCACCTCTTTAAATGTCTGGTAAAAGCCCGCTCTTCCCTCAATCCATACACCAAATGCCAGTAAATGAATTTCTTCTTTGTGCCTCCACAGCCCCTAGACAACAATGCTCTCAGAGAGCTGGTTAGAGTGTTTTATAAGTTTTTGATCATCCTTGTTAGGCTGAGCTCCTCAAAGTTGTGTTCATGTCTAATACAACATTGAATCTCCTATTCCAGTGATTGGGCCACTTGGTGCTTGATTAATAAGTAAGATTGCAGGCAGCAGAACCAAATGATACCTTCCAATTGCCTTAGATTTGAATGCTTTTTGGATTTGCCAAGTATATCTATGCAAAAATTGCTCTCATTCTGGTCATTTTACAAATGAGGAAATCAGGCTACAATATTCACTTTTATGTCTACATGTTATCTGCTTTTTTTTTTTTTTCCTAATAGATAATCTGTGATAAATCAACCAGGAAAGCATTAAGTTTTTCTCTATATTATATATGAAGAAGGGATTTAGTGAATCAATTAATAGTCAAACAAGTGCAGAAAATGTATTTGAATTATTTACAAGGAAAAAGGTGTTTTTAAAAAGTTAACATTGTTATTTTCTATGTTGCAAAGGCCAGCAAACTAAAAGTATGTCATCTGCTTATTAAAATAATTCTTCTGCTTGGCTTCACTTTATCAGCAAGTGACTTGGAACTTTTTTTTTTAATTTGGAACTTTTGATGCAGATATACTACCTTCCAGGAAATCCTCCTCCTCACCATGATGGTATTTGTCAATACCTTACCCTGTGTTAGATATTGTTAAATAATTTAAATATTTTATTGCATTTACTTTTTAAAAAATTTTTGGAAGATTTAATTTTCTTTACAGTTTAGAAAGTACAATGTTAGAATCTAACGACCCTAGATGGGAGAGGTAAGATTGAATTCTTATGAATTGCTGTTATGAGTCAGGGTTCTCTAGTGAAACAGAACTGACAGGATATATATATATATATATATATAATGTAAATATTATGAGGTTTATTATAGGAATTGGCTCATGTGACTGTGGGGATTGGCGAGTCCGAATTCCATAGGGCAGGCCACAAGCTGGAAACTCCAGTGAAGGTGAGATTGAATTCCCCAGGGGAAGCTAGCTGGCCGAAGTAGAGGCAGAAATTCTTCTTTTGACCTCTGAAATGCTTAAGCCCTCCAATTGATTGGATGAGGAAACTCACCTCATTGCTGAGGGCAATAACCTTTGTTGACTGTAGAGATGATCAGCCATAGAGGCAATCAACTGACTATACATGCAAATCCATTTATATACATAATACCTTCACTGTAACAATCAGGCCAGTGCTTGACCAAACTACTGGATGCCATAACCTAGCCAAGTTGACACATAAAATTAACTGTCATGTATGGTCACATGGTAAATCTATATTTAACTTTTTGAGGAACCAGCATACTATTTTCCAGTGGCTGCATCATTTTACATTCCCAACAATGCATGAGAGTTCTAATTTCTCCACATCCTCTCCAACACTTGTCATTTTTGTTTTTAAAAAGTAGCCACCCTAGTGGGTATCTCACTGTGATTTTGATTTGCATTTTATCAATGGCTAAAGATGATGAGCATCTTTTCATGTGTTCATTGGCCATCTGTGTATTCTCTTTGGAAAACTGTTCAAGTTCTCTGCTCATATATATATGTATATATGTATTGGGTTGTTGTTGTTAAGTTGTAGGAGTTCTTTATATATTCTGGATATTAAACCACTATCAGATCTATGATTTACAACTATTTTCTCCCATTCTGTTGGTTGTTGTAGCAGTTTGGCATTATTTATGAATTCCAAAAATAGATACTGGATTATGTTTGTAAACTGGTCTGTTCCTCTGGGCATGATTAAATTATGATTAGGGCTTTGATTGGGCCACATCAGTAGGGCGTTGAGTCCCTGCCCCTTGGTGGGTGGGGACTCACAGACAAAAGACATGGCAAAGGACAGAGTTGGAGTTCTGATGCTGAGTTTTGAGCTGGAGCCTGGGAAGTGAACATACAGGAGAAGAACACAGAGGAGTAGAGACAGCTCTTAGACGCAGCAGAAGCCCTGGGGAGAGAGACAGAGCCATTCGCCTGATACTCTACAGCTGGCCTTGTGGAGAAAACAGAGGCGCTGAGCCCAGAGAGAAGCAAGCCCTGGGAAGAGAGGAACCCAAGAAGCCTGAACCCTCACAGACGTTGGCAGCTATCTTGCTCCAACACGTGGCAATAGACTTTGGTGAGGGAAGTAACTTATGCTTTATGGCCTGGTAACTGTGGGCTTCTACCCCAAATTAATACCCTTTATAAAAGCCAACCGATTTCTGGTATTTTGCACCAGCACCCCTTTGGCTGACTAATACAGTTGTCGTCTCACTTTTTTTTTTTTTTTCTTCCCTTTTTGGTGTTTTTTTTCTCTCTCACTTTCTTGATGATATACTTTGATGCACAAAATTTTAAAAATTTTAATGAAGTCCAATTTATCTATAATTTCTTTTGTTGCTCATGCTTTTGGTGTCATATCCAAGAATCCATTGCCAAATATAAGGTCCTGGTTTTCTATGTTTTTTTCTAAGGGAATGGTTGTAGCACTTTTATTTGGGTCTTTGATCCACTGTGAGTTAAATTTTTTTATATGGTGTGAGATAGGGGTCCAACTTCATTCTTTCACATGCAGAAATCCAGTTGTGAGAAAGTTTTTTACTTTCTCCCTTAAAGCTCTCAGTCAAAGGGTCCTGGCCAGACCTCTGGCTGCTTCAAACTCTTGATTTCTTTGTCTCAGCCTGACCAGATACAATGTGCAGTGGCCAGAATCTCCTTGACCACACACTCTCTAGACTGTGTTCTGCTACTGGGACTCTTTCAATTCCCAGAGGCCTTATAGGCCAGAGAGTCAGAAGAAAACCAATAGCAAACAGAAATTCTGGAATCAGGCCAGTTCCTGAGACTCTTTGAGGGAATTGAGAGACACAGTGGGCTTTCTACAATTGGAGAATTCCCATTATACTCTTTCTAATCAGGGAGAAGGGACAGGAAGCTAATACCGTGGGATTTTTCAGTCTTTGATCTTTCTGCCCCTCACTATTTGCTTCCCTCCCCTGGGAACACTTTCCCTAATGTGCTTAGTACCCATTTTGGCTACTGGTACCTATAGTCACCTTAGGTCTAGCTTTGCAGATTGTAGAATCCTGAAGTGCTCCTTGAGACAGATCAGATTTCCACTGGAGCCTTGGACCTCACCTGGTCTTTGAGAATTTCCTAATAGGGTGTGTTTGAGAAACTACAGATGTGGCTCTTCCTTCCCCAACATTAAAAGAGAGAAGATGACTCCAGCCTCCCTGCTGTCAGGAACACCAGTATCAGCCAGCAGGGGGTGGCTGGGTGACTCCATTATTATGGAGGAATTGGACAACAAAGCTTCAGGGATGTTAGGCTGTGAACTGGAAGACTCGGATGCACCACCGGCTGGGTCCTGAGTCAGCTACCAGGCTATGCCTTTTCGTGGAGAGTTGGCTGCTAAAGTCTCTGGTACCCAAGCCTGGGGAAATGTTATTGGCACCTGCAAGATAAACGCATGCTTTTGGCTATTAGCTGTTCTTCCACTGCCAAAATAAGCCCTTTGGTGTTTATTTTGTCAGTTTCTTGGGGGTGGAACCCAGACCATTTCCTTGCTCTGAGCAAGGAGTTCAATGAAGAGCTCCACGACTCAATCATGACAACTGGGCTGAACCTGGAAGGGGAGGAAACAAGGGTGTTATCCAAAACCAGATCCTGAACAAATGGGGCCCATTCTTGACTTGCCCAGGGTGACTCATGACCCCGTGCTGTATGTAGTTCAAGCCCAGGGATGATCTCCATTGCTCTTTCCAGCTTCCACCTGCAGAGGTGCTGGTATGTTGGCTTTCTTCATTTTTCATAATCTCCTTGAGGGCAGAGACCTGGGTTTTTGCATGCTCTGGACAAGCTCTTCTACACTGGAGTGGTTATAAGAAAAACTATTAGCAAATAACAGCCCTATAGAAGCAAGATTCATTGTGACTTGAAATTGCTGATAATATTATTTTTTCACTACAATCATTCTAGTGACTAGGCAGCCTTCGGCATGGGCTGATGATTAGCACCCATTACTGCTTTTGCGAGTGATGAGAAGGCTTTCTTTGTTTAGATAGAGGAACTGAAACCCACACAGCCAGTCCAACTTGCCCAAAGCAGTCACTGTGTTACTCAGCACATGGTCACGACCCATTTTATCCCTTTTGTTACCTTCAAATATGATTCCATTTACACAGGAGGAGAATGCTTATGTAGGGAGAAGTACGATTGCCCTTGCATTACTTGTAGTAATTCCTAATTATTTGGGGGAATGTGATGGATTGAACTGTGTCCCCCTAAAAGACATGTTCCCTGTCTGGAATGTGGCGCTGTTTGGAAATAAGATCTTTGAAGATGTGATTAGTCGTGATGAGGCCAAACTGGAGAAGGATGGGCCCTAAACCAATGACTCCTTACAAGGAGAAGAAATTTGGACACAGAGGGACGCAGAATGAGACAGCCATGTGACAGAGGCAGAGATTGAGTTGTTGAGTGGTGCCATCACAAGCCAAGGAATGCCATGGATCCCCAGCACCCACCAGAAGCCAGGGGGAGGCATGGCATGGACTCTCCCCATTAAGCAGAAGCATGGCCTGCCGCCATCTTGATTTCAGACTTCTGGCCTCCAGAACCACGAGATAATCGATTTCTTAAGCCAACTAGTCTAAGGTGCATTGTTACAGCAGCCCTACAAACTAAAACAGGGACTTGTTAATATTTTTGGAAAATCTTGAAATCTGGGGGAACGTTTGATTGAACTGGCTCCTAGTTTCAGATTAAGTGACCACTACCAAAGCCTCTACTTATGGGTGACCACATGGAGTAAGGGGAAGCAGCACAGCTGTTACTCCTAACTTGATGAGTAACCCTGACCTTGGAAGGACAGGCAAGTCCCCTCTCCCATAAGGGTGGGGTGGGGCTCTCTTAGCAGACTGCGCAGGCAGGGTGGCTGGAGGCCCTCCCACTTCCATCGCTCTCCTCCATCTTTGGCTCTAATTTATGCTCCCTAGTGATTCAGAGGTCTGGTCTGAATCACTTAAAGAAGTGTTCACAAACCTTTCGAGAGATGCATCAATAATCCATGTGTTACATTGAATTCTTCCCTATGAAAAGCACCTTCAGAAATTCAGACTTGGTAACTCGTTTCCTGCATGTCTTTGAAAGAGCCCCAAGAGGCTGACTCCTTCAGTAGACAATGCCTTACCCAGCAGAGTGCTGAAGGGAGATGGGAACCAGCTCACCTTCCTTGGAATCCTGTTTCAGGACACTGAGTCTTATTTTGAGAAGCAGCTTTGTTTTTAGCAGCCAAAAGAGGTACCCAGTTTCAAACACCACGGGGAAGGCGTGAAAGAAAAAGAAAAGGAGAAAGAAAGTGACAGAGGCGGAGGGGCTGGGTCAGAGTAGCCGGATCAGAGTACCCAGAGGGTCCCAGGGGAAAATGTACAGAACAGACTGGGGGAGTGAAGGTAAGTATGTGGGGCAGGGGGGAGGAGAGAAGCAGAAGGAAAGGACAAATGGTTCGGCTTAAGAGAAAGGACTCAGGGAGCAGAGTCCTTTCAAGTGGTTGAGCGCCTGCTTCCTACGTATGAGGTCCCGGGTTTGATCCCTGGTGCCTCCTAAAACAAAACAAAGACAAACAAACAAATGAAAAAACCAACTTTCATTGGGGAGCAGCTGTAGCTCAGTGGTTGAGCACCTGCTTCCCATGTACAAGTGTTAGAGAAAAACAGTGCTCACTGGGATGCAGAGACTGATGATTGCAGGGCAGGAAGTTGATTAAGAAGCTCTCCCAGTAGAGGGGGTCTGAAGAATAGACTTCAGCCCACCCCCAGAGGGTGGTGGATATGGCTTTATAGAGTACATCAATAGGTGGGGAAACCAAGTACAGCCTGGGGCCAAATGGCCAGGGGAGAAAGGGCTAGGAGATCTTGGAATGTGAGAGGGGTTGGCCCGTGCTTGGGCTGGGAGGGAGTGATGGCCCTTATCTGATCCATTTTGTTTATTCTTGGGAGGGGATGGGCTGTGATGGTTTGCTCAGTTGGTCAGGTGGGTTATGGCTGGAGGCTGCTTTTCCTCAACCTATGCCACAGGGGCATTGTCCTATGACCTGTCAATCATTGCAAACCTCGTAAGGGGAAAACTCTAACAACTCTAACAACAAGGTCCTGGCGTCAATCCCAGTACCTTCTAAAAAAAGAGAGAGAGAGAGAGAGAGAGAGAAAAGACTCAAAGAGGAGGAAGAGGTGCGATAAAGACTGGCTGTAGCGGAGTGTCAGAAAGTCAGAAAAGTCACTGACAACGAGCTGCCTGGAGATGAAACTTTGATTTTCTTTTCTGAAAGATTTATTTTATTTATTTATTCCCCCCACCCCCTGCCGCTTGCACTCGCTGTCTGCTCTTGTGTCCATTCGCTGTGTGTTCTTCTGCGTCTGCTTGTTTACTCTTCTCATTCTTCTCTTTAGGAGGCACTGGGAGCTGATCCCAGGACCTTCCAACGTGGGAGAGAGGCACTCAATCGCGTGAGCCACCTTAGCTTTGTGGTTTGTTGTGTCTCTCACTGTCTCCCCTCTGTGTGTCTTTTTTGTTGTGTCCTCTTGTTGCATCAGTTCGCCACATGGGCCAGCTCTCTGCACGGGCCAGCTTGCTTTCACCAGGAGGGCCCAGGAACTGAACCCGGGACCCTCCATATGGTAGACGGGAGCCCAATCGCTTGAGCCACATCCGCTTCCCAGCTTTGGTTTTCTGACAGGAGAAACCATGCTAGCATAATTTTTAGAGACTGATTTTTGGAGGCAAGAAGTTTCCAATTTGAGGCTAGATTTAGTGTTCCATTCTGAAGAAAATGTCTTGTTCGTGATTTTTTACATAACTTTCGAATCTTTCAGCTTTGTAACCACTTGAGCTGGCTGACCTAGAATGTGGGATTTTGGGGGGGGGGGCGGGGAATGAAGAAAGTATTTCTTAAGAAATCCTATCAAAGTATCGACATGAAGTTTTTCCTCAGTGCAACAAGGAATTCCTGCATTTGTACCAGGGAGCTACAGGACTCTGTAAGGCTGTGATGGTTCAATGAACTATGAAATAAAACAATGGCTTGTCATTGTTCCTTTATGCTGCTGTTCCTCAGCTTTGCAGGGGAGAAAGTAAAGTATTCAATTCCTCCTTTCTTCATTCAACAACTATTTAGGACCTACTCTATGTCAAGCACTGCTCTAAACAGGAAAAGGCAGGCAATAATCGAGTAGACAAATATAGAGTAATTAAGACTGCTGGTGCTGGAATTAAATAGTTTTTGATTCAAATATTGGCTCCTCCTCCTAACAGCCATGTACCCTTAGTGCCTCCACTTTCTCATCTGTGAAAGGGGGATTAAAAATGCCTAGCTCTGAGGGTTACTGCAAGGATGACAGGGGTATAATTATTTAGTACTTAGCATACAGCGCCTAACATACAGTTACTATTATTTTTCTTAAAGCTCTTTTGGAACTTGAGTCTCCTAATATCGTTGAAAAATCTGTATTGGGGCCATACCTCAAGATATATCACCGGAGATCTAAGAATTGTCAGAAAACACAGAAAAACAACAGGGCACTTGACAAGGGATGGGGAGGGCCAGGCACTTGGGGTCTTAGGACATTGCAGGGCTGGACAGTAGATTGGGGACACAAGGCCATCAACACTGACCTTGAGCCATTTCAGCATAGCCCCTTGGGTCTGATTTGTTCCTATGGTTCTGTGTAGGGTTAAAGAACTAATGCTCCTTTGGAGTTTCTCAGCCAAACTAGCTTCCATCACTATTGTTTTCTTCCTGTTTTTCCTCAGTTGTTGAGCCTCCAAATATGTGTGACCTACTGATATAGGTCAACTGTAGGCAAAGACTCAGCTAAATGCAATGCTGAGCCCAGTGATGGCCTTGGTGAGTCTTGCTGACCCATCTGGAAAGCCGGTGTGCTTTTCCTTCCTCACTTGCTTATTCTCAGGAAAAAAAAAAAAAAGCACATCAAAAATTATTCTCTTGGCTTCCAGGGGACCAGCCAAGCTATTGTGTTTGTCCTGGCAAGTCTGATTTGCCAACAGATGTGACTGAATAGTTGTCTTAAAATTTCTGTCTCTAGTTCCTGACCTAGTCATACTCTAATGGAAAAGGCATTGGGTTGTTGAAAAAAAAAAAAAGAGAGCGTGTGAATGGATAATTACCAAGTAGAACAATTAAAATCAAGCTAACTATTTGTTTAAGGAGCAATAACATCACACATTCCTTACGTCTTCTTCCTGGGGATGGGACAGTAAGTGCATCTTCCTCTCCATGGAAAAGTCAGCTGGTCTACTTGGTTTGTTTTCCTCCTGTTGAAGCTTTCAGTGTATTAGCTTGGTGGTGGCTGTTTTCAAGGATTCTCAGAAGGACCATGGTTATTGTCCTTCCAGTAGCTTTTCTGTTACTTTTTAATATTTTTTATTAAAAAAAAAAAGTAATCATATAAGGAATTTAGAAAATCCAGATAAGGAAAACAAAACACAACAAAAATGCATTCCAAATCCCACTGTATGTCTTTTGGCTTCAGGAAATCTGTAGTCGGTCCAGAATGTGCTGCTCACTGTGTAAACTCTTTTCTGGTTTATGGCACATAATCCTCATAATAACCCTTATCCCCATTTTACAGATGAATGAACAGAAGCTAAGAGAGGTTAAGAAACTTGCCCAAGGTCACACAGCTAAGTGCTGCAGCCGGGATTTGATCTGGGGCAGTAAACCTCCAGACAAAGCAAGCACACAGTGTCACAGGGGTGTTCTGACTCTCCTGTGGACAGGTTGGCAGGACTTAAGGAGAATTATGGAAGAATAGTTAAAGCTTTATGATAAATACGGCTACTCCCACAAGCCAGTGGAGCAGCACCCAAGTGGTCACCACCTTCCCATGGGCCTGCCTGTGCCTGGTCCCTAACCCTATGCTGCTGCCTCCATTTAAGCCTTTTTTGAAAGCTCTTCCTGCACTCTGTGACTCTCCCCTGACTTTGGAGGGCTTCCTATCATCTCCCTACAAGAGCCACCACCCATCACCCCTCCCTGGCAGAGTATTTCCCCACAAATGAGTTATTTCCTCTGGATCAGGTCCTGGGGTGGGATAAGGGGAGACTTTATTCAGATACTGAGGGGTGGCTTTTAGCCCCCAATGCCCAAAACCCTTTTATTTATTTATTTATTAAAGATTTATTTATTTTATTTTATTTATCCCCCCCTTGCTGCTTGTGCTGCTGTGTCCATTCGCTGCGTGTCTTCTCTGTGTCTGCTTATCTCCCCCTTGCTGTGAGGTCTTCCCGCATCAGCCCACGGCGCCTTGCGAGCCGGCCTGCCCTCACAAGGAGGCGCCAGGAAGCAAACCGGGGGCCTCTCATATGGTAAACGGGAGCTCTATCCACTGAGCCACACCCGCTTCCCCCAAAACCCTTTTAGATCTGTGTTGTAGCTGATGCATGGGGAGTTAGAGATGTCAAAAATGTTAGTGTTCTTGGGAAGCGGGTGTGGTTCAGTGGATAGAGCACCTGTTTACCATATGAGAGGCCCCGGGTTCGCTTCCCGGCGCCTCCTTGTGAGGGCAGGCCGGCTAGTGCGGAGCCGTGGGCTGATGCGGCAAGACCTCACAGCAAGGGGGAGATAAGCAGACACAGAGAAGACACGCAGCGAATGGACACAGCAGCACAAGCAGCAAGGGGGGGATAAATAAAATAAAATAAATAAATCTTTAATAAATAAATAAATAAAAGGGTTTTGGGCATTGGGGGCTAAAAGCCACCCCTCAGTATCTGAATAAAGTCTCCCCTTATCCCACCCCAGGACCTGATCCAGAGGAAATAACTCATTTGTGGGGAAATACTCTGCCAGGGAGGGGTGATGGGTGGTGGCTCTTGTAGGGAGATGATAGGAAGCCCTCCAAAGTCAGGGGAGAGTCACAGAGTGCAGGAAGAGCTTTCAAAAAAGGCTTAAATGGAGGCAGCAGCATAGGGTTAGGGACCAGGCACAGGCAGGCCCATGGGAAGGTGGTGACCACTTGGGTGCTGCTCCACTGGCTTGTGGGAGTAGCCGTATTTATCATAAAGCTTTAACTATTCTTCCATAATTCTCCTTAAGTCCTGCCAACCTGTCCACAGGAGAGTCAGAACACCCCTGTGACACTGTGTGCTTGCTTTGTCTGGAGGTTTACTGCCCCAGATCAAATCCCGGCTGCAGCACTTAGCTGTGTGACCTTGGGCAAGTTTCTTAACCTCTCTTAGCTTCTGTTCATTCATCTGTAAAATGGGGATAAGGGTTATTATGAGGATTATGTGCCATAAACCAGAAAAGAGTTTACACAGTGAGCAGCACATTCTGGACCGACTACAGATTTCCTGAAGCCAAAAGACATACAGTGGGATTTGGAATGCATTTTTGTTGTGTTTTGTTTTCCTTATCTGGATTTTCTAAATTCCTTATATGATTACTTTTTTTTTTTAATAAAAAATATTAAAAAGTAACAGAAAAGCTACTGGAAGGACAATAACCATGGTCCTTCTGAGAATCCTTGAAAACAGCCACCACCAAGCTAATACACTGAAAGCTTCAACAGGAGGAAAACAAACCAAGTAGACCAGCTGACTTTTCCATGGAGAGGAAGATGCACTTACTGTCCCATCCCCAGGAAGAAGACGTAAGGAATGTGTGATGTTATTGCTCCTTAAACAAATAGTTAGCTTGATTTTAATTGTTCTACTTGGTAATTATCCATTCACACGCTCTCTTTTTTTTTTTTTCAACAACCCAATGCCTTTTCCATTAGAGTATGACTAGGTCAGGAACTAGAGACAGAAATTTTAAGACAACTATTCAGTCACATCTGTTGGCAAATCAGACTTGCCAGGACAAACACAATAGCTTGGCTGGTCCCCTGGAAGCCAAGAGAATAATTTTTGATGTGCTTTTTTTTTTTTTTCCTGAGAATAAGCAAGTGAGGAAGGAAAAGCACACCGGCTTTCCAGATGGGTCAGCAAGACTCACCAAGGCCATCACTGGGCTCAGCATTGCATTTAGCTGAGTCTTTGCCTACAGTTGACCTATATCAGTAGGTCACACATATTTGGAGGCTCAACAACTGAGGAAAAACAGGAAGAAAACAATAGTGATGGAAGCTAGTTTGGCTGAGAAACTCCAAAGGAGCATTAGTTCTTTAACCCTACACAGAACCATAGGAACAAATCAGACCCAAGGGGCTATGCTGAAATGGCTCAAGGTCAGTGTTGATGGCCTTGTGTCCCCAATCTACTGTCCAGCCCTGCAATGTCCTAAGACCCCAAGTGCCTGGCCCTCCCCATCCCTTGTCAAGTGCCCTGTTGTTTTTCTGTGTTTTCTGACAATTCTTAGATCTCCGGTGATATATCTTGAGGTATGGCCCCAATACAGATTTTTCAACGATATTAGGAGACTCAAGTTCCAAAAGAGCTTTAAGAAAAATAATAGTAACTGTATGTTAGGCGCTGTATGCTAAGTACTAAATAATTATACCCCTGTCATCCTTGCAGTAACCCTCAGAGCTAGGCATTTTTAATCCCCCTTTCACAGATGAGAAAGTGGAGGCACTAAGGGTACATGGCTGTTAGGAGGAGGAGCCAATATTTGAATCAAAAACTATTTAATTCCAGCACCAGCAGTCTTAATTACTCTATATTTGTCTACTCGATTATTGCCTGCCTTTTCCTGTTTAGAGCAGTGCTTGACATAGAGTAGGTCCTAAATAGTTGTTGAATGAAGAAAGGAGGAATTGAATACTTTACTTTCTCCCCTGCAAAGCTGAGGAACAGCAGCATAAAGGAACAATGACAAGCCATTGTTTTATTTCATAGTTCATTGAACCATCACAGCCTTACAGAGTCCTGTAGCTCCCTGGTACAAATGCAGGAATTCCTTGTTGCACTGAGGAAAAACTTCATGTCGATACTTTGATAGGATTTCTTAAGAAATACTTTCTTCATTCCCCGCCCCCCCCCCCAAAATCCCACATTCTAGGTCAGCCAGCTCAAGTGGTTACAAAGCTGAAAGATTCGAAAGTTATGTAAAAAATCACGAACAAGACATTTTCTTCAGAATGGAACACTAAATCTAGCCTCAAATTGGAAACTTCTTGCCTCCAAAAATCAGTCTCTAAAAATTATGCTAGCATGGTTTCTCCTGTCAGAAAACCAAAGCTGGGAAGCGGATGTGGCTCAAGCGATTGGGCTCCCGTCTACCATATGGAGGGTCCCGGGTTCAGTTCCTGGGCCCTCCTGGTGAAAGCAAGCTGGCCCGTGCAGAGAGCTGGCCCATGTGGCGAACTGATGCAACAAGAGGACACAACAAAAAAGACACACAGAGGGGAGACAGTGAGAGACACAACAAACCACAAAGCTAAGGTGGCTCACGCGATTGAGTGCCTCTCTCCCACGTTGGAAGGTCCTGGGATCAGCTCCCAGTGCCTCCTAAAGAGAAGAATGAGAAGAGTAAACAAGCAGACGCAGAAGAACACACAGCGAATGGACACAAGAGCAGACAGCGAGTGCAAGCGGCAGGGGGTGGGGGGAATAAATAAATAAAATAAATCTTTCAGAAAAGAAAATCAAAGTTTCATCTCCAGGCAGCTCGTTGTCAGTGACTTTTCTGACTTTCTGACACTCCGCTACAGCCAGTCTTTATCGCACCTCTTCCTCCTCTTTGAGTCTTTTCTCTCTCTCTCTCTCTCTCTCTCTTTTTTTAGAAGGTACTGGGATTGACGCCAGGACCTTGTTGTTAGAGTTGTTAGAGTTTTCCCCTTACGAGGTTTGCAATGATTGACAGGTCATAGGACAATGCCCCTGTGGCATAGGTTGAGGAAAAGCAGCCTCCAGCCATAACCCACCTGACCAACTGAGCAAACCATCACAGCCCATCCCCTCCCAAGAATAAACAAAATGGATCAGATAAGGGCCATCACTCCCTCCCAGCCCAAGCACGGGCCAACCCCTCTCACATTCCAAGATCTCCTAGCCCTTTCTCCCCTGGCCATTTGGCCCCAGGCTGTACTTGGTTTCCCCACCTATTGATGTACTCTATAAAGCCATATCCACCACCCTCTGGGGGTGGGCTGAAGTCTATTCTTCAGACCCCCTCTACTGGGAGAGCTTCTTAATCAACTTCCTGCCCTGCAATCATCAGTCTCTGCATCCCAGTGAGCACTGTTTTTCTCTAACACTTGTACATGGGAAGCAGGTGCTCAACCACTGAGCTACAGCTGCTCCCCAATGAAAGTTGGTTTTTTCATTTGTTTGTTTGTCTTTGTTTTGTTTTAGGAGGCACCAGGGATCAAACCCGGGACCTCATACGTAGGAAGCAGGCGCTCAACCACTTGAAAGGACTCTGCTCCCTGAGTCCTTTCTCTTAAGCCGAACCATTTGTCCTTTCCTTCTGCTTCTCTCCTCCCCCCTGCCCCACATACTTACCTTCACTCCCCCAGTCTGTTCTGTACATTTTCCCCTGGGACCCTCTGGGTACTCTGATCCGGCTACTCTGACCCAGCCCCTCCGCCTCTGTCACTTTCTTTCTCCTTTTCTTTTTCTTTCACGCCTTCCCCGTGGTGTTTGAAACTGGGTACCTCTTTTGGCTGCTAAAAACAAAGCTGCTTCTCAAAATAAGACTCAGTGTCCTGAAACAGGATTCCAAGGAAGGTGAGCTGGTTCCCATCTCCCTTCAGCACTCTGCTGGGTAAGGCATTGTCTACTGAAGGAGTCAGCCTCTTGGGGCTCTTTCAAAGACATGCAGGAAACGAGTTACCAAGTCTGAATTTCTGAAGGTGCTTTTCATAGGGAAGAATTCAATGTAACACATGGATTATTGATGCATCTCTCGAAAGGTTTGTGAACACTTCTTTAAGTGATTCAGACCAGACCTCTGAATCACTAGGGAGCATAAATTAGAGCCAAAGATGGAGGAGAGCGATGGAAGTGGGAGGGCCTCCAGCCACCCTGCCTGCGCAGTCTGCTAAGAGAGCCCCACCCCACCCTTATGGGAGAGGGGACTTGCCTGTCCTTCCAAGGTCAGGGTTACTCATCAAGTTAGGAGTAACAGCTGTGCTGCTTCCCCTTACTCCATGTGGTCACCCATAAGTAGAGGCTTTGGTAGTGGTCACTTAATCTGAAACTAGGAGCCAGTTCAATCAAACGTTCCCCCAGATTTCAAGATTTTCCAAAAATATTAACAAGTCCCTGTTTTAGTTTGTAGGGCTGCTGTAACAATGCACCTTAGACTAGTTGGCTTAAGAAATCGATTATCTCGTGGTTCTGGAGGCCAGAAGTCTGAAATCAAGATGGCGGCAGGCCATGCTTCTGCTTAATGGGGAGAGTCCATGCCATGCCTCCCCCTGGCTTCTGGTGGGTGCTGGGGATCCATGGCATTCCTTGGCTTGTGATGGCACCACTCAACAACTCAATCTCTGCCTCTGTCACATGGCTGTCTCATTCTGCGTCCCTCTGTGTCCAAATTTCTTCTCCTTGTAAGGAGTCATTGGTTTAGGGCCCATCCTTCTCCAGTTTGGCCTCATCACGACTAATCACATCTTCAAAGATCTTATTTCCAAACAGCGCCACATTCCAGACAGGGAACATGTCTTTTAGGGGGACACAGTTCAATCCATCACATTCCCCCAAATAATTAGGAATTACTACAAGTAATGCAAGGGCAATCGTACTTCTCCCTACATAAGCATTCTCCTCCTGTGTAAATGGAATCATATTTGAAGGTAACAAAAGGGATAAAATGGGTCGTGACCATGTGCTGAGTAACACAGTGACTGCTTTGGGCAAGTTGGACTGGCTGTGTGGGTTTCAGTTCCTCTATCTAAACAAAGAAAGCCTTCTCATCACTCGCAAAAGCAGTAATGGGTGCTAATCATCAGCCCATGCCGAAGGCTGCCTAGTCACTAGAATGATTGTAGTGAAAAAATAATATTATCAGCAATTTCAAGTCACAATGAATCTTGCTTCTATAGGGCTGTTATTTGCTAATAGTTTTTCTTATAACCACTCCAGTGTAGAAGAGCTTGTCCAGAGCATGCAAAAACCCAGGTCTCTGCCCTCAAGGAGATTATGAAAAATGAAGAAAGCCAACATACCAGCACCTCTGCAGGTGGAAGCTGGAAAGAGCAATGGAGATCATCCCTGGGCTTGAACTACATACAGCACGGGGTCATGAGTCACCCTGGGCAAGTCAAGAATGGGCCCCATTTGTTCAGGATCTGGTTTTGGATAACACCCTTGTTTCCTCCCCTTCCAGGTTCAGCCCAGTTGTCATGATTGAGTCGTGGAGCTCTTCATTGAACTCCTTGCTCAGAGCAAGGAAATGGTCTGGGTTCCACCCCCAAGAAACTGACAAAATAAACACCAAAGGGCTTATTTTGGCAGTGGAAGAACAGCTAATAGCCAAAAGCATGCGTTTATCTTGCAGGTGCCAATAACATTTCCCCAGGCTTGGGTACCAGAGACTTTAGCAGCCAACTCTCCACGAAAAGGCATAGCCTGGTAGCTGACTCAGGACCCAGCCGGTGGTGCATCCGAGTCTTCCAGTTCACAGCCTAACATCCCTGAAGCTTTGTTGTCCAATTCCTCCATAATAATGGAGTCACCCAGCCACCCCCTGCTGGCTGATACTGGTGTTCCTGACAGCAGGGAGGCTGGAGTCATCTTCTCTCTTTTAATGTTGGGGAAGGAAGAGCCACATCTGTAGTTTCTCAAACACACCCTATTAGGAAATTCTCAAAGACCAGGTGAGGTCCAAGGCTCCAGTGGAAATCTGATCTGTCTCAAGGAGCACTTCAGGATTCTACAATCTGCAAAGCTAGACCTAAGGTGACTATAGGTACCAGTAGCCAAAATGGGTACTAAGCACATTAGGGAAAGTGTTCCCAGGGGAGGGAAGCAAATAGTGAGGGGCAGAAAGATCAAAGACTGAAAAATCCCACGGTATTAGCTTCCTGTCCCTTCTCCCTGATTAGAAAGAGTATAATGGGAATTCTCCAATTGTAGAAAGCCCACTGTGTCTCTCAATTCCCTCAAAGAGTCTCAGGAACTGGCCTGATTCCAGAATTTCTGTTTGCTATTGGTTTTCTTCTGACTCTCTGGCCTATAAGGCCTCTGGGAATTGAAAGAGTCCCAGTAGCAGAACACAGTCTAGAGAGTGTGTGGTCAAGGAGATTCTGGCCACTGCACATTGTATCTGGTCAGGCTGAGACAAAGAAATCAAGAGTTTGAAGCAGCCAGAGGTCTGGCCAGGACCCTTTGACTGAGAGCTTTAAGGGAGAAAGTAAAAAACTTTCTCACAACTGGATTTCTGCATGTGAAAGAATGAAGTTGGACCCCTATCTCACACCATATAAAAAAATTTAACTCACAGTGGATCAAAGACCCAAATAAAAGTGCTACAACCATTCCCTTAGAAAAAAACATAGAAAACCAGGACCTTATATTTGGCAATGGATTCTTGGATATGACACCAAAAGCATGAGCAACAAAAGAAATTATAGATAAATTGGACTTCATTAAAATTTTTAAAATTTTGTGCATCAAAGTATATCATCAAGAAAGTGAGAGAGAAAAAAAACACCAAAAAGGGAAGAAAAAAAAAAAAAAAGTGAGACGACAACTGTATTAGTCAGCCAAAGGGGTGCTGGTGCAAAATACCAGAAATCGGTTGGCTTTTATAAAGGGTATTAATTTGGGGTAGAAGCCCACAGTTACCAGGCCATAAAGCATAAGTTACTTCCCTCACCAAAGTCTATTGCCACGTGTTGGAGCAAGATAGCTGCCAACGTCTGTGAGGGTTCAGGCTTCTTGGGTTCCTCTCTTCCCAGGGCTTGCTTCTCTCTGGGCTCAGCGCCTCTGTTTTCTCCACAAGGCCAGCTGTAGAGTATCAGGCGAATGGCTCTGTCTCTCTCCCCAGGGCTTCTGCTGCGTCTAAGAGCTGTCTCTACTCCTCTGTGTTCTTCTCCTGTATGTTCACTTCCCAGGCTCCAGCTCAAAACTCAGCATCAGAACTCCAACTCTGTCCTTTGCCATGTCTTTTGTCTGTGAGTCCCCACCCACCAAGGGGCAGGGACTCAACGCCCTACTGATGTGGCCCAATCAAAGCCCTAATCATAATTTAATCATGCCCAGAGGAACAGACCAGTTTACAAACATAATCCAGTATCTATTTTTGGAATTCATAAATAATGCCAAACTGCTACAACAACCAACAGAATGGGAGAAAATAGTTGTAAATCATAGATCTGATAGTGGTTTAATATCCAGAATATATAAAGAACTCCTACAACTTAACAACAACAACCCAATACATATATACATATATATATGAGCAGAGAACTTGAACAGTTTTCCAAAGAGAATACACAGATGGCCAATGAACACATGAAAAGATGCTCATCATCTTTAGCCATTGATAAAATGCAAATCAAAATCACAGTGAGATACCCACTAGGGTGGCTACTTTTTAAAAACAAAAATGACAAGTGTTGGAGAGGATGTGGAGAAATTAGAACTCTCATGCATTGTTGGGAATGTAAAATGATGCAGCCACTGGAAAATAGTATGCTGGTTCCTCAAAAAGTTAAATATAGATTTACCATGTGACCATACATGACAGTTAATTTTATGTGTCAACTTGGCTAGGTTATGGCATCCAGTAGTTTGGTCAAGCACTGGCCTGATTGTTACAGTGAAGGTATTATGTATATAAATGGATTTGCATGTATAGTCAGTTGATTGCCTCTATGGCTGATCATCTCTACAGTCAACAAAGGTTATTGCCCTCAGCAATGAGGTGAGTTTCCTCATCCAATCAATTGGAGGGCTTAAGCATTTCAGAGGTCAAAAGAAGAATTTCTGCCTCTACTTCGGCCAGCTAGCTTCCCCTGGGGAATTCAATCTCACCTTCACTGGAGTTTCCAGCTTGTGGCCTGCCCTATGGAATTCGGACTCGCCAATCCCCACAGTCACATGAGCCAATTCCTATAATAAACCTCATAATATTTACATTATATATATATATATATATATATCCTGTCAGTTCTGTTTCACTAGAGAACCCTGACTCATAACAGCAATTCATAAGAATTCAATCTTACCTCTCCCATCTAGGGTCGTTAGATTCTAACATTGTACTTTCTAAACTGTAAAGAAAATTAAATCTTCCAAAAATTTTTTAAAAAGTAAATGCAATAAAATATTTAAATTATTTAACAATATCTAACACAGGGTAAGGTATTGACAAATACCATCATGGTGAGGAGGAGGATTTCCTGGAAGGTAGTATATCTGCATCAAAAGTTCCAAATTAAAAAAAAAAGTTCCAAGTCACTTGCTGATAAAGTGAAGCCAAGCAGAAGAATTATTTTAATAAGCAGATGACATACTTTTAGTTTGCTGGCCTTTGCAACATAGAAAATAACAATGTTAACTTTTTAAAAACACCTTTTTCCTTGTAAATAATTCAAATACATTTTCTGCACTTGTTTGACTATTAATTGATTCACTAAATCCCTTCTTCATATATAATATAGAGAAAAACTTAATGCTTTCCTGGTTGATTTATCACAGATTATCTATTAGGAAAAAAAAAAAAAAGCAGATAACATGTAGACATAAAAGTGAATATTGTAGCCTGATTTCCTCATTTGTAAAATGACCAGAATGAGAGCAATTTTTGCATAGATATACTTGGCAAATCCAAAAAGCATTCAAATCTAAGGCAATTGGAAGGTATCATTTGGTTCTGCTGCCTGCAATCTTACTTATTAATCAAGCACCAAGTGGCCCAATCACTGGAATAGGAGATTCAATGTTGTATTAGACATGAACACAACTTTGAGGAGCTCAGCCTAACAAGGATGATCAAAAACTTATAAAACACTCTAACCAGCTCTCTGAGAGCATTGTTGTCTAGGGGCTGTGGAGGCACAAAGAAGAAATTCATTTACTGGCATTTGGTGTATGGATTGAGGGAAGAGCGGGCTTTTACCAGACATTTAAAGAGGTGGAGGGAAGCAGATGTGGCTCAAGCATTTGGGTGCCCATCTACCACATGGGAGGTCCCACGTTTGGTTCCCGGTGCCTCCTGGAGAAGACGAGCAAGACAGCGAGCTGGCGCGATGTGCAGGCGCGGAGAGCTGACACAACAAGGAGACACGAAGAGGAACACAATAAGAGACACAACAAAGCAGAGAGCTGAGGTGGCTCAAGCTATTGAGCACCTCCCTCCCACATGGGATCCCGGTCCCAGGTTCGGTTCCCGGTGCCTCCTAAAGAGAAGACGAGCAGACACAGAGAGCAGACAGCAAGTGTAAACAATGGGAGGTGGGGTGGGGATAAATAAATAAATAAAATCTTTAAAAAAAAAATAAAAACATAAAGAGGTGGAATGGGAAGAAGAGCATTCCAGGTAGAAGAAACAACTTGGGCAGGGGCACAGAGGCATGGGAGAGCAACTTGGAAGAATCACAAGTAGTCCGAGCGTTATGGCTGGAGAGCTGTGTTGCGCAGTGGAGTGAGAGATGAGACTGGAGAGGCCCATTACGGCCAGTTGTGAAGGCTCACGGAAACAAAGGTGTGCGATAATTATGGTGCCCTGTCAAAATGGGATAAAAGAAAATCGAGCCCCATGACAACCAAAAAGGACTGGCACGCCGAGGAACTGAGTAGTTCAACAGCCACGGAATACTATTAGGGAACCAGTAGCCCTGACGTTACAACCATGCAAAATAAAATACTTCCTGTTTATATCACTTAGAGGTTGGAGGGAAGGTGACCACTATGGCAACATAGCAAGTGGCCTTTGAGAATGTTTCTTCCACTTCCTGTTAAATTGATGGGAAATGATTTTTTTCTTCCAGTAATGGATCCTTTTGGTGCTGCTCAGAAGATGTGAAATATTTCAAAAGCATAATGAACATTGTATAAAATAATAAAGTGTGAGCTTTTTTAAGAAAAGATTTATTTATTTCTCCCCCCACCCCCATTTTTTTGTTTGTTTTTTTATTTTTTATTTTTTTTAATGCTCGCTGTCTGCTCTCTGTATCTGCTTGTCTTCTCTTTAGGTGGCACTGGGAACCGAACCTGGGACCTTCCGGAGTGGAGAGAGGTCCTCAATCTCTTGCGCCACCTCAGCTCCTTGACCTGCTGCATCTCTCATGGTCTCTCTTCTGTGTCTCTTTTTGTTGCGTCATCTTGCTGTGCCAGCACTCCTGCATGGACCGGCACTCCACTCGGGCCAGCTTGCTTTTTACCAGGAGGCCCCAGGAATTGAAACCTGGACCTACTATATAGTAGATGGGAGCCCAATCACTCGAGCCACATCTGCTTCCCAAGTGTGAGCTTTTAAGTTCTTGTTCTTAAGAATCCAAAATCCCAGCCAATGTTTTCAATTCATTCTCATTTGCCCTTGGAATTGTACCAGACTCTGTGCCCTTAGGAAGCCAGCAAGAAGCAAAGAAAGCCTGAAGATGAGATATCCAGAGAGAGATCCTTATACAGAAGGCAGGTAGCTAAATGGCCCAAAGAAAATTTCTAAACTGGAAATTATGCTCCTTTCTGAGTTGGAGTAGGAGTCCTGCCTCTCCTAAATTCGGTTAACCTCTTTAGGTTTTGTAAGAATTTGGTTTTCTAGGACCAAGTACTTAAATGTACTTGAATAAACAACTCAGACTCACAATTGTACCAATACAATAGGTGAGTGGCTGAATCACCCAACAAGCCCACAGAATGTGTTACAAGACACTTATACAAGTATTTCAGCTGTTTTGAATCAGGCTGGTAAACGCTGGCAAGCGTTATGTCATAGAAAACCCTTCCTTGCTTAAGGTTGCTCAAAACTGAGAAGAGGTTAATGTGAGGTGAAGCTTTTGCGATATCAGCCACTTTTAACTTTCTTAACTGATCAAATAGAGATTAAATTCGAATTGCTGGGGGGCGGATGTGGCTCAAATGGTTGGGCGTCCATCTGCCATATGGAGGGACCTGGGTTCAATCCCCGGGACCTCCCGGTAAAATAAAAACATATATATAGAAGGTGCATGGGCTGCCAGGCTCTGTGTGCCGGTGAGCCGCCAGGCCCCGGGAGCCATGCAGCAAAATGATGACGTAACAGGAGAGAGACGCAGGGGAGAGACAAGACGAGATGCTCCAAAAATCAGGAACCGAGGTGGCGCTGGTGGCAGAACACCTCTCTCCTACATCGGAGGTCTCCAGGATCGAATCCTGGTGAAGACTGGAGGAGGAGGAGAAGAGATGGCAGGAAACAGACAAGAGAATTGCCCAGCGAATGGACACAAAACAGCAAAAACGGGGAAGGGGGCGTTTAAAATGGATAAAGTAAATAAATAAATCTTTAAAAATAAATAAATAAATTAATTAAATTAATTAATAAATAAATTCGAATTGCTAAGGTGTTTAATTCAAGATACCTTATCTCTTCTCTGTTGCTCTTAATTCAAAAGGAATTTATTGCCCCGGTCATAGAAACTTAATGATTTAAGGCTTTCTGTAAAATCCAGCAATTTCCCATGCTCGTTCAATAAACAAAACCAACACAGCAGCGGGAGAAAGGCAGGGGCTTCTGTCTCATCTGATGCTGTTTTAGAAGCAAGAATAAATTACAGAAAAAGGGATAAAGGGCCATGGGATCCCAATACAGCATGCAGAGAACTGTTTTCTAAGTCACATTTGAACAGAAAACCTGTAAAAATGAGTCCAGGCAAAGCAGAAATGGGAAGGAAGAGGAATTCCTAATGCAATTCTGTAGAGTCTACAACGGACACATATAGGCCACTTTACATCAGCATATAACATGCAGAGCTGTGTGGGAGAGAGTGTGGTCTACAACGTGAACTATGGTCCATGCTTAGTGGCAAAGCCCCAGGATGTGTATATCCATTGCAGGTGATGTGCCACACTAATGAAAGATGTTTATGTGGGA
>JAQZBX010034300.1:0-25050 GCA_029593785.1 Cabassous unicinctus
AAAGGATAATATCACCTGGAAATAGTGAAAGTTCCACTTTTTCCTTTCCAATTTTGATGACTGTTATTTCTTTTCCTTATCAAACTGCTCGGCTTTTGATTACAGAGTTGATCAACAGTGGTGAAATTTGACATCTTTATCTTGTTCTAGATCTTAGAGGGAGAGCTTTATGACTTTTACCCTTGACCATGTGTGCTGTGGGTTTTCATATATGCCATTTATCATGTTGAGTAAATTTCCTTCTATTCTTATATTCTAAGTGTTTTTAAATCAAGAAAGGGTGCTGGATTTTGCCAAATATCTTTTCTGAACCAATCGAGATTATCATGTGTTTTTTTGCCTTCATTTTGTTAATGTGGTGTACCATGTTGATTTTTTTCTGTTTATTTTTTATTTTTTTTATTTTTTTTAAAGAAGCTTTATATTATATAAATGTTACAAAAAATATAAGGGATTTCTATATGCCCCATTCCGTCCCCCTTTCACAGTTTCTCACATCCTTCATTAATGTGATACATTTGTTACAGTTGATGAACCCATATTAAAATATTGCTAGTAACCATGAGCTACAGTTTACATTATAGTTTACACTTTGTCCTACATAATTTAGTAAGCTATGACAAAATATATAGTGGTCTGTATCTGTCACTGCAATGTCATGCAAGAGAGCTCCAATCTCCCAAAAATGCCCCCATATTACACCTACTTTTCCCTCTCCCAACCCACAGAAACTCTGGTGGCCACTGTCTTTACATTAATGATATGAGTTCTTCCATTACTAGAATAAGTCTAAAGTAGAATAATAATGAGTCTACTTTAGTCCATTGTTCATTCCCCAATCTTGAGGATTTGGGGATGGTGATACCCACTCTGCTTCTAATTGAGAGGAGCTTCGATCCCATCAGGTGGATGGATGGAGTTATCTTGCTTGCAGTTACAGATACTCTCTGTTCCTTGGGATGGGAATTGTTCATCATCATCACCTTGTCAGTTGGGCTGGGTGAGTCCAATGAACTGGAGAGCAGGTGTTGCAACTTTGCTGAAATTCGGTGCTCAACATGCACATGGATCGACCAATGATTTAAGTCTTTGGGAAATATATTTATCAAATATAGTGCTAATTTTGGGTTCAAATAAAAGGGGCAGAGGAGCTATTTGTAGAGAACCTATAAATGAGTTTAACTCTGTTACACTGGGGAGCATAAATTTCAAAGTAAGGCCCATTGATGGTGCTGAATTCCTGGACTGTCTTCCCTGCTTATAATTTCTGGATATCTCCAGAGCCCTTAGGACCACTACTATTTGAGGCACTGATTACTGTAACTGTCAATAAGATCCTGATGAGACTTGCATAAGTTCAACCTATGGAATGACCTCCTGACTCACTTTGAAATCTCTTAGCCATAAAATCTCACCTGTTTTTACACTTTTCCTCTTTTGGTCAAGGTAATTTTCAAGATGCATGTGTAGGTGGTGCTTGGTAACAATCCCTTGGAGACAGGGAGGCTCATCCCTGGGAGTCATGTCCCATGCCAGGGGGGAGGTAGTGTGTTTATATACTGAGTTTGGCTTAGAGAAAGGCCATATATGAGCAACAAGGAGGCTTTAAGGAGGTAAGTCTTAGGCAGTATATAATACTAGCTAAGTTTCAATTTCCCAAGAAAAGTTTCATAAGTACAATCAATGTCAATGGCCTGGCATAATGTTCTGTCTTCCTTCATTAGACATTGCCCTTTCCGTTGGGAGATTCTTGATGTCCTATTAGGGAATCTAGCAGAGCTCCCCAGGATGAGAATACAATATTCTTTTTGTTATTGTGTAGATCTTGGTTATCACCGTGATAATGTCACGTGAACACTTGAACTTATTCATGTGTCTTAGAGGCATTTCCCAGGTGAACACCTTCCCATGTACCCAACATCACTGACACCCTGCACCAGTGATCCTCCCCTGCCACTGCTATGACCCTTCTATGATCCAAAACCTTTCCAAAAATGAAGACAACAAAATAACCAAATAAAATGAATATGAAATTGAAATAATTTTAAAAATAACCAATAATATACAAAAAAATTAAATCAGTATGAAATAATAAAAAATAAAAAAATTTAGACATTGTTTCTTTCATCACTTTAAGATCTCTTGTATGTACAGTGATATTTTCTTCCATATATTCCCCCAGTGTAATTTTTTTCATTTTATTTTCACAGGAGCTTTAGGATACAGAAAAGACACATAGATAATAGAGGTGAGTCCCATATACCTGATGCCCTCCCCTCTTTCCCCTCTTCCTTATTAATAGCATTTTACATGTGGATAGTACATTTGTTACAATTGATGTACAGATATTGAAACATTGTTACTAACCATGGTCAGTGGTTTGCATTATGGTTTATATTTTGGATGGTACACTTTTATAGGTTTTGACTAAATTTGAAGTGGCCTATATCCATTATTGCAAGATCATGCTAAACAATTCCAAAGCCTTAAAAATGCTATTCTATTCTATTCTTCCCTCCCCCTCCCCATGGAACTTATGGTAATCACTAAGTTTCAATTTGTGAAAAATAAGATTCATTGTTACTTACAATAAAATTTAGAGCTTGACATATTGGTCTGCTTTCTTTTATTAGGCACTGCCTGTGTTCTTGAGGAATTCTTGTCCCTCTAACTGAGAACATAGCAGGACTCCCTAGAATGGGAGTTCTATATTTTATTATTTATTGTGTGGGTCTACACCCACTGATACAACATACTATGAAAAGATGAACACTGAAATATTCCATAAAAGCCTGCTCTGGTGCACACTATCCTATATATCCCCCACAGCTGGCACTCTATACTAGTAACCCTCTCTGCTATTTTTGCCAAAAGCATATTTCCAACACTATATGTTTAACCACAGACCTGCAAATCCCCAGATTTCATCTGCTCCCTCCCTCAACCCTCCCCCAGTCCCATGGATAGTCAAACCAAACCCCCACCCTACTTCTCCTCACAGACCAGCACCACTGAACCCAATCATGTCACAGCACCATTATCATGCCCATCCACTGTCCAACTCCACCCTTTCACCTTATCATAGATTTTGCACTTATGGGCATTGGCTCACCACCCTCTATTTCCTTTCTGTCTCCTGTAAACCTAGCTCTGTGACTCTGCTCAATTTGTTTAATTCATATCAATGAGGTGATGTAATATTTGTCCTTCAGTGCCTGGCTTACTTCACTCAATATAAGGTCTTGAACATTCATCCATTTTCTCCCATGTGTTAATACTGCATTTCTTCTTACAGCTGAGTAATATTCCATTGTATGTATATACCATAGTTTGCTTATCCATTCATCTGTTGATTGATATTTGGGTTGCTTTTAACTTTTAGCAATAGTGAATAATGCTGCTATGAACATTGGTGTGCATATATCTGTGTCCCTGCTTTCAATTCTTCTGGGAATATACCCAACAGTGGGATTGCTGGATCATATTGCAGTTCTATAGTTAGCTTCCTGAGGAACTGCTAAACTGTCCTGTACAATGGCTGTACCATTCTACATTCCACCAGTGGTAGATAAGTATTCCCTTTCCTCAACATATTCCCTTTCCTCAATATCCTAACCAATACTTATATTCCTCTGTTTTTTTAATGATTGCCAGTCTAATGGGTGTAAGGTGATATCTCACTGTATTTTTGATTTGCATTTCCCTAATAGCTAGTGATGTTGAGCATTTTTTCATGTGATTTTTAACCATTTGTATTTCTTTGGAGAAGTGTCTATTCAAATCTCTTGCCCATTTTTAAAATGGATTTTTTGCCTTTTTATATTCAAGGTTTAGGGTTTCTTTATATATGCTGGATATTAGTCCTCTATCAGATAGTTGGTTATCAAATATATTCTCCCATTGTGTATGCTGCCTGTTCACTTTCTTGACAAAGTCCTTTGAAATACAAGAGTTTTTATTTTGAGGAGGTCACATTTATCTACTTTTTCTTTCATTGCTCATGCTTTGGGTGTAAAGTTTATGAAAGCATTTCCTACTACAAGATCTCATAGATGCTTCCCTAAACTATCTTCTAGGAGCTTTAGGGACTTGGCTCTTATATTTAGATCTTTGATCCATCTTGAGTTAATTTTTGTATAAGGTGTGAGATGGTGGTCCTCTCTCATTTTTTAGATATGGCTATCCATTTCTCTAAGCACCACTTGTTGAAAACGTCATTCTCTCACAATTGAGAGGGCTTGGTGGCCTTGTTGAATATCCTTTGACTGTATGTGTGAGAAAATATATGTGAACTCTCAGTTCCATTGTTCAGTATGTCTATCCTTGTGTCAATACCACAAACTTTTGACCACTGTAGCTTTAAAGTCAGGTAATGTGATTTCTCCAATTTTGCTTTTATTTTTCAATATGTCTTTAGCTATTTGGGGCCTGTGGTAGTTTGGCATTATTTATGAATTCAAAAATGAATATTGGATTATGCTTGTAAACTGGTCTGTTCCTCTGGGTGTGATTAAGTTATGATTAGGGCTTTGATTGGGTCATGTCAGTAGGACATTGAGTATGGGCAGGGACTCAGAGATAAAACTACATGGCAGGGCAGATGAATTAGTTGGAGTTTTGAGTTGGAGTAATGATGCTGAGGTTTAATGCTGGAGCCCAGAGAAATAAGCACACAGAGAAGCTTGGTCATGAGGAAAGAGAGAAGGCCCAGGGAAAAGAGATAAGTCATTCACCTGATAATCTATAGCTGGCCTTATGGAGAGAAGCAAACCTGAGCCCATAAAGAGGCAAGCCCTGGGAAGAGAGGAACCCAAGAAGCCTGAACCTTGGCAGACTTTGGCAACCATTTTGCTCCAATACATGGCCATAGACTTTGGTGTGGGAAGTAACTTATGCTTTATGGTCTGGTAACTGTGAACTTCTACCCCAAATAAAAACCCTTTATAAAAGCCAACCGATTTCTGGTATTTTGCATCAGCACCCCTTTGGCTGACTAAGACAGAGCCCTTTGCCCTACCCATAAATTTGATATTTAACATTTCCAATTCATTAAAAAACACCATTGTAATTTTTATTGGGATCACATTCAATAAGTAAGTCAATTTAGGTTGAACAGACATCTTAATGATGTTTAGTTTTCAAATCCATGAACAGGGAATATTCTTTTTAATTTTTTTTCTTTGTAAAATGATATATAAATACATATGCATATATGTGCATTTGTTTACATAAATGTTATTTGTTATATATATATATATATACATTTTATAAAGGTGCCTAGATTACCCAAATATTACTCAGAAACTACAGGGATTCCCATGCTCCCCAGAACAGGGAATATTCTTCCATTTATTTAGGTCTTTGAATTCCATTAACAATATTGTGTATTTTTCTGAATACAAGTTTTTTACATCTTTAGTTAAGTTTATTCCTAGGTATCTGATTTTTTTGGTTGCTATTGTAAATGGCACTTTTTCCCCTTGATTTCCCCCTCAGATTCCTCATTATTGGTGTACCAAAATGCCACTTTTTTGCACATTGATCTTATATCCTGCCAACTTATTGAACTTATTTATCAGCTTTAGAATCTTTGTTGCAGATTTCTCAGGGCTTTCTATGTATATGTTCATGTCATCTGCAAATAGTGAAACTTTTACTCCTTCCTTTCAAATTTGGATGCCTTTTATATCTTTTTCTTGCCTAAGTCCTTGAGTAAGTACTTCTAACATAATGGTAAATAAGAGCAGTGACAGTGGGTATCCTTGCCTTGTTCCAGATCTTACAGAGAAAGCTTTTAGGATTTCACCACTGAATAAGATTTTAGCTGTGGGTTTTTCATATATACTTTTTATCACATTAAGGAAGTTTTCTTCTATTCCTATATTTTGAAGTGTTTTTTTTTTTTTTTTAAAGGAAAGTGTGCTGTATTTTATTAAATGACTTTTCTGCATTGAGCCAAAGTTGATCTAAAGAGACTCAGACCTGACTCCTCATGCTGAGGTTTTACTCTTGCTTAAATACCTGTTAGTACATAGCATTTGCTTTGATTATGCATTAGCTTTTATGCATATGGATTAACATACCTAGCTGGCTATATAATTGTATGATTAATATGTTCAGAAAATCATACTTGCACATACATTATATAATAAAAAAAGTGGCAGCTTATTCCACACTTTGGTGGGAATTTTACTATGTTAATTAAGCAAGTTGAAGTGAGGATAGCACTCACTTCTTCTGCACAGGTCCAACCAACCAGTTGAAGCTGGTTTTCATACTTTATTGTTTCAACAGGATATTCTCAACCATAAGAAAGGAATTTGGCATAAAGAGAGGGTTGCATTTCATTATCATCTAATTTACATATAATTCTTTCTTTTATATTCTAGCAAGAAGGAGAGAAACAGGTTACTTTCAGGCATTTGGTCATCCTACATCCATCAACAGGTCATCCCTGAAAAAGAACAAAAGAAGAAGAAATAAGTAAAACCTTTTTAAATGAGTAGAAAATATAAGAAAGCTAGGGAAAATGACCCAAAACTAATAAAAATCAATGTTATAGGTAATACAACAAAGTGAATGATATACAAATAATTTTATAATTTAACTCAATAAAAATTTAAATAAGAGAAACTAGAGTTTTGGAATGCTCACTCTTTGTATTTCTAAAGAAATATAAAAATAAAAATTCTTTAATAAAATTCCTTCATACTCTATATACTTCATTTTTACCATCAGGACCAAAAAAAAAAAAAAAGAATTATAAGTCAAATATGGGAACAAATTTCCCCACATGGATGAGATGCTGTTGAATGCCTACAAAGCCATTGGGGAATACAGTTATGACCCTTACAATATTATAAACACATACATTCTTTCTGAATCATGGCAAGAGATAGATTTAGAAAACTCTTGCATGTAGGTGATATCCATAGATAAACAAAAAATAATTTATTTGGTCAAATGCTGACACTGATAATGACATATATTAAGTGAAGGAAGTCAAAGAAAACTCATTTCAAAGTGGACTCCAATATGGAGTCAGTACAATTTATGTCAGGAAACGGAGATTAAATATATTACAAAGAACACACTTACACAATCTTGAGGAGATGTAATAAAGTTTGTAATGAAATCACTCATGCCTCATTTCATTGAAAAATAGATTGTACAAAAAAGTGTTTTTCAAGCAACAATCCCCCAAGTACAGGGGCAATGAGTATTGAAGAAGGATCATCCATTGATGGGCCCTTGATATTGATGGCTATGCTTATGAGTCTTTTGCTTTTGAATTTGCATCTTGGCCTAGTGATGTAGGGTGACTAAGAGTTACCTCCTGAGAGCCTCCTTGTTGCTCAAATGTGGCCTCTGTCTAAGCTAAACTCAGCATGTGGATGCATTAACTTTCCCCCAGTGAGGGATATGACACCTGGGGATAAGCCTCCCTGCACCCCAGGACCAAGCACCCGCTGGTGATAGAACTGGAAAAAGACCTTGAATAAAAGGGGGAAAAGGTAAAGACAAATGAGTTTATATGGCTAAGAGATTTCAAAGTGAGTTGGGAGTTCATTAGAGAGGTAACGCTTATGCATATCTCAGCAGGATCTCATAGATGGCCAAAGTGAACACTACCCTCAAACAATGGGGCTCCTGAGGGCTCTGGAGACACCAGGCCCTGTGGTTGAGGTGGATAGCTCTGGAATGTGGGGCCTTGCCAGTGGGCCCTATTTTAGAGACTGTGCCACTAAGTGTGACAGAGTTTGATGTAGATGTGACTTTTCTATACATGTCTCTTCCATCCCTTTTGTTTGAACTTATAGTTGGTGCTGGAGTTGGTAGGTGTATGTCTAGGAGACTTAAATCTCTGGGCTGTCCATGAGCTGGCTGGGCCTTGAGCCACAGAGGAGTTGCAGCACCTAATCTCCAGTTCATTGGACTTATCCAGGACAGCTGATGGAGATATGAGTGTGGACAACCAACACATCAAGGAACAAAGAGAGTCTACAACTGCAAGCAAGAAAGTCCCATCCATAAGCCATATGGGATGGAAGTCCCTTCTCAATTGGAGGTGGAATGGGCATCACCATCCCAGAATCTTCAGGATTGGTGAATACAATATGGACTAGAGTAGGCTTACTGGTGTTCTACTATAGACTTATTGTGATTCTAGCAATGGAAGAAATTATATCATTGACGTAGAGACAGTGGCCAGTGATGGTGCTGAAGTCAGGGAGAGGGAAAAAGAGATGCAATATGGGGGCATTTTCAGGACTTGGAATTGACCTGGATGTCATTTTGGTGACAGATACAGGCCAGTATATATCCTGCCATAGCATACAGAATTGAGAGGGAGAGAGTGTAAACTATTGTGCATGCTTAGTGACAATGCTCCAAAGTGTGATCATCAATTGCAATGAATGTATCACACTAATGAAAGAAGTTGCTAATGTGGGGAAAAGTTGCAGTTCTGGGAGTGGGACATATGGGAATCCCTTATATTTTTTATGTAACAATTTATGTAATAAAAGTGTCTTTTAAAAATAAATAAAAATTATTTTTAAAAAGTATTGTTCAAATTTTCAGCAAATCCAAAGTAGTGACTTAAGTCCTTAGTGCCTTTAGGATGGGTGAGTGCTCCGCTTAGGTTCTCCTTCCTGATCTCTTCAAGAGCCACTAGGAAGCAGGTGTTCTGCATCCTCAATGTTGCTGTAATATTTAAAAGCATTCATTGCCATACAGAAACTTACTGCCCAGCCCATCCTGGTCTGTGTTGATAAATCTGCGTAGTGCTATGGTTCTGTGTTATGCATCTCTGTTTCCACATATCAAAACCACATTGTGCAACATCTTGGTCAGAAAAAAATCTGGTGGGCTGGGTGTAGTTCAGTGATTGAGTGCACATTTCACATGTAAGAGGTCCTGGATTCAATCCCCAGTACCTCAAGAAAAAAAAAAAAACAATGCTGAGCAGATGTAGCTCAGTAGCTGAGCACCTGCTTTGCATGCATGTGATCCCAGGTTTTATCCCTGGTACCTCCTAAAATAGATAGATAGTTAGATAGATAGATAGATACATAGATAGATAGATAAACATACTACATAGGTACATAATAAAGACAGTATAAACATTTTTAAAAAATCTGATATCTGAAACCCATTATCCAGTCATTTGTTTTCTTTTTTATCAGCAATGCAGTAGGTTAAAGAGAGGTGATTTATTGGTCCTTCTCAAATTCCAGCATCAGTAATGGATTAGGCATTAGTCTAGGTATTACAGCCATAAATGGACAGTTGAACAAAAACAAATATTCTTACCTCCTTGCATCTTATATTCTAGCAATACACAGATAAAAAAGCAAAGACCAATCATGATATAAACAAAAGAGCTTTAATATGAAAAAAGTATAAACCCAAACTATAAATCATAAGCCTGTCCTCTCATATTGGATCATATCTAAACACAGTCTTTCTTGATGTTCAACACCCAATATATCCAAAGAAATTCAGTAATGTTGAAGATAGAGAAGATAGAATGTATTTCACAATTGTCCAATAAATTTAGATCTGAAAGCACAACATCCTGAAAGAGAAAAAAAAGCTAAACCAATATTTACAAGAAAATTCTTTGCCTTATATTGTGGAAAATACTAATTAAACAATATAAGTACTTTAAGAAATTAAAAGAAATACAATGTAAACATCATTGGAGGCATGGCATAGATGGCAATTAATAGGGAGAAGCAGAAAATAAACACCTGAATTGGGATGGCTTAGGAAGGGACAAAAAAGAAGTTTAACCCCAAATGTTTAAATTTGTGAAGAGTTTGACTCTTTGATTTCAGATTAAAAAGACCTTAACACATAACTGAAGCCACAGCAATGACAGTGAATTTTCATAAGTAGACAAGAATACAGAGTATATTTTTTATCTCATGCTCTTTGGGACTGCATTACATGACTTCAAAGATTTCTGTTTTCCATTTTATTAAAATTATTTCCATGCTTTATATCTAAATTAATGAAGAATATTTGTTGAATTACTTAGTTTAAATTAGAACATTATTGAGAATATCATTTTTAGCTATTTTAATAGCCAATTTAGATTTTCTGATATTGTAGATGGAAATTTACCAGTGAAATATTGCCATTTTCTCAATTAATCCTGTGAGAAGTTTGGTCCCATTATAATTATTCCTTCCAAGAATAAGTCATTGAGTTGGGATCACTTAATTCTATTTAGAAAATTGGAAAAATTGTAAACAATTTCCCCCTCCATCTTTAAGGATTGGCCTATTGTCTGTGATTGGTATAATTTAATCAGGAAATGCACACTTCCACATAATTCTGTTCAATGTGAATATTATTTTCTCTAATTTGATATCTCTTAGACAAAGACTTCATGCTTCTCATAGTGAGGTCATGAATTGTCACTCCCTTGGCTAAGAAAGAACTTCTGGGCCTGAAAACTAAATAATAATTCATTATTATAAATAAACATTAATTAAATATTTAAGCTTATTTCAAAGCACTCTACATGTAACAATTTATTTTATCATTCAGAGTAAAAATGTCATTTAAAATATCACTGACAACTTATGAATGAAGAAATTAAGACAGAGAAGGAAGTTAGCATTCCCTGGGATAAAGAGATCATATTGAATTTGCTTGAATTTATCTTGGGGCTTTACAACCATCAGGAGCATTTGGCCACAGGGATCATTTATATTTAATCCTGGCCTCCAGGCACCCTCAGTTTAAAATCCCTTTGTGTCTAGAAACATGACTATTTCTTGTCCTTCTAAGAGTTAGGTGTCTGCCACTCCCTGCAACAGCTACCTATTGCTGAATGTTTCCAACCTGTAGCTGTCCTTTTAAGACTACAGAAACAATTTTGACTGCAGGGATAGGCCCTTCCAGGTTAAAATTCCTGTTTTACAGGAGGAAACACTTTTTACCAAGGTACATAATAAGTTCTCCCCTGAATCTGGGGTTATGAAAACTGGCTATTTGGGGCATTTCTCAAAAAGTCCAGTCAATCTTATTAGATCTTTGAGGTCATTTCCATTTCCCATGCTTAATAAATATTATTTTAAACCTTCCCCATGAACTTTGAATCTCCACAGTCCTGGTTTTCCACACATATTCAGTAGTTCATTTGAAAACCTATTTCAGAAATGAAATAAGTACTTTTGGATGTAGGTATTTTTGGCCATTAAATTTGAAAGTATTCCTCTATTGGTATCTTTCCCATAACAGATGAGGCATTATCTTTTATTCCAGCTGTATTCTTTATCTCTAACTTTGTGTTTGAATCCCAATCCTTCCTGCAGTATCATTAATTTTATATCTTTATTTTTATATGCTTTATTTTAAACTACCCCCTCTCAATTTGATCTATCCTCTTAGATTTCAAACACATTCTAAAATCTGTCATTCTGAAATTAAAAAAAAAAACACTTTTGAACTTTTATTTCCAGCTGATGTTCTCTCATCTCCTTTCAATGCAAGCCAAAAGCTGAGTCCATTCATCAGCATTTCTCTTCATCCCACCCCATTCTCACCCTTTTCAGACTGGGTATTTCTTCCTATTCATGGACATCAGTCTTGATGACAATATTTCATCAGTATAGTAATCTCATAAGATTTTGCCCGACTTCAACATACTTCATCCTCAGCAGAATTGGATTAATTTCTTAACACTCAAAATCTGCACAAGGAGTTCTTCTCTTAAGGAGGATATAGTCCATCCCTTGTGCCACTTGGATCTCTATATGCTTAGGAAGCACTCCCCTTGGATTCCAGGTGTTTTCTCTTCCTGTAGGAATTTTGCAAGAGGAAAGTTATTGACACCATACAGCCACTTCTTTGCAGGTGGTCTTGATGAAACAGGCTAGTAAGATAGGGAATCAATAGATGGATCTGGAACCTCGCTAGAAGCCCATATGGACATCAATATCACCCAAGATGGCAGCTGGAAGACCCTTGTAAAAATCCCATTCAGAATGAGATTTCTGCAATTCAGAATGGGGTTTCTTCTAGAAGCCAGGAGAAGTCCCGGATATTTTCCACGGACCTTATCACTGGGCCTTCCTGGGGGAATGATGGGTGGGGTAATCAATCAAAAGAGGAAAAAGCTGGAATTCCTCCCAAGCCATTAGCAAAGAGGTAGAATAATTAATGGTTTAAAAAGCAAGTGACCCTCTCTCACTCTCTCTTGCCTTCTGTGCCCTGCTCTCACTGTGTCCAACTGCATGGATCAACATGCAAGTAAAACTTGGGTATTTATAATCTACAAAAGGAAATTGTAGTCTATAAATCAGTCCTCTTTATCAATTTTCAGCCCCTTTTTCTCTACCTGGGACCCATGATCTGTTATTTTCTCCCATTTCTCTTCCCTTTCTACCTTAATAAATTACTGGCCTAACTAACCTGATGTGCTCTTGAAATTCATTTCTGCAGCATAGCCAAGAACCTAATCTGGTAACATTGGGGTCACAACTGTTACTCAATATCACATATCTTGTTCATTCTACATTTCCCTCACGCCCACCTAGCCCCTCAGCTAGTCTAAGAAGCTTACCAGGTGCCAGATCATCAACTCTCTTGGGTCTGATCTGGTCACAATGCCCTTCTTAGGCAGGGTTGACTACTCTTGTCCATTTATCAACACAGTAAGGCAGGGGTGATTATGTAAATCATGTGGGTGCTAAATATATTCTTCCTTGTCCCTCTTATAAAACAGCATACTGCATTCCACCCAATAGGCCAGGTCAAGCAGTCCTGCCAAGACAGGGTTCCCTCTTCTTGCCTGTCAGGCCCTGAGCATTAAGAGCAAGAAGTGCCCAGCTGGTGGCCAGAGCATAGAGTTCAATGGCACTGTTCTTGTCTCTTTGTTTTTTAAATAAATATTAGAATCAGTTTGTCTGCTTTGTCAGGAAATTCATTGTGAAGTTTGAGTGGAATTTCATGGTATTAATTAGATAGGTGATATATTAACAATCTATTGAATCATACTATTTGTATTTGTAAAACTATATGAATTTCTAAATATATTGCTCCCTTTCCAGATTTGAGGAAAACAATAAATGATACCTTTACCCCATTCTTAGTAGGATGGTGAAAACTGGGAAAGATAAAGGGCAAAAAGTAGATGAAGATTAAATTTTCTGTTCTTTGTTGCTATAGGGCATGGGGAGGACAAGATTTGGGTGTAACTAATTTCACAGCAGACACCTTGAGGCAAAACCTGGACACAGTAGATTGTGAGATAAATTTGACTATGTGTAATACTGTGAACAGCAGTAGCTTTAAGATTGGTTTGGAAAATTTTTTATTATAAATGTGTGATAAAAAATGAATCTAATGGCAAAATAATGCAAGAAGAAAATTATATAAACAAGAAATTTGAAAACAGCCAAACTTAGAAATAAATAATATTTGCATGATGAAAAAATGAATTAACTTAAACTTATAATTATTTTGGAAGTACTGGGATTGGCAAATAAACTTTTGTGTGCCACAAGGAAGTCAATCTATTGAATATTAATTGGCAAAGACAAAATTAAAAATGAAGGTATATAATGTAAACTTGGGGATATACACAAGAACTAAAGTATTTCAAAACTGTAATGTCTGGGAAATGTGGCCGAAAATGTATAGAAACAGGACAAACTCCTATTTGTCATTCTACATGTGGCTGTGTTATTCAGTATTTTAATGAAGAGTACTTTGTTTTGAATGTTTCGAAAATGGGGGACTTAGAACCAAGATCCAGGTATCTGAATTATTACAGTGCAAACAAAGTAGCTCCTGAGATACCTTCCTGACAATGTCTTTGTTTTGCTATGAACAGAATGAGGCAGTGACAGAATCTTCATTGATTTGCACAGATCTTAAACATTGTGAAATGAAAAATTGGAATGAATTCTGAGGCAGTGCTGCTCATTCTTCAATTTATCCCCTGGGATATGCATCTTCTGGGATCTTGTTTAAATGCAGATCCTGAATCTGTAGGTCCATTGGGGGGGCTTTGACTCTGATTTTTTACCACTCTTTCTGACATGCCCATTCTGCAGACCCACTTACTATATAGTGTGAGACTGAGGCCCTGTTTTGGATCTCAGCTCCTTAGAGGAGTGGTTCCCAAAATTCTGATGCCTACGAAAAGCATCTGAGAATATTTCAAACTCTCAGTACCAATGCTAAACACAGGAACAATTAAATTCATATCACTGAATGGGACCCAGGCATTAGAATTTTTTAAAGCTCCCAGGTGAAATCAGTGGGCAGAGGCATTTGAGGTTCACTTTCACAGAGTGTTTGACACAATATGGAAAACTTCTATATTAATGTGTGTAAATAGTATTTAGCAGAGAGAGTGTATGGATTTTTTTTTCATTTTGTATACTCTGATCAAAGAATTTACCATCTTTGCGTTCACTGGAATGTTATCTTCCCTATATATTTTACAGGGATACAAAACATCTCTCATTTTAAATATTACCCTAAAAGTAATTTCAGGGGAAGAAAAAGTTCTTGTGAAACTAAACTTGAACTTTTAAAAAATCATATGGAAAAGCAACTCTCAAACAAAACTGGATTAATATTTCTTGCCTAGTTAACTACATGACACATTTCTTCTCCTAGTCACCTTCCTCAGAGAAACCTCATGTGGAACCTACCTATAGATAAGGATTCTTCCCTGATGGAGTTAGTGGAAAGGGACAGGTCAGAAATTTCTTTGGCAACCAATTCCATCCATGGCCATTATGGAGTAACTGCTTTGCTTCAAGTACAGTACACTCTTTGCAAGGAAGGCCAGATGTTGTTCCAAATGGAGTGGTACTCTCCAACCATGTAGAAGTTCAGGAGGTTCTTTACACCTTTATAGCTGTCTGCCTCTTCTGACTGACAATGGCAAACTCTTCACCAACCCTATTTAGTGCAACATTGAATTAAAAGACAATGCTGGGCTGGATGATATAGTCTTCTCTGATGAAAGGTATTGGATGATCTGAGAAGCTGAGAAATAACCACTACATGATGACATTCAAAATAAATGTCTTTATGGAAGAAAAGGTCAGATAAGCTGGTGAAAATGTTGGCAAAGCTGGAAGGAAATGGGGTATATATGAGCAATTCCTACATACCAATATAATCAGCTACCCCTTGAAATGCTAAAAGTCTCATAGTAAAAATGAATTTTTAATAAAAAGAAAATGATTGTCATATATATTAGCCTAGGTTTATGTTTCTCAAAATATTTTTTCTTCTGACATTTGCAACCAAATTCAGATGAAAAATATCCATTAATAATAGGTAAGTAAAAGTGAAACTGTTAAGTTTTACTCAAATATAAATTTCAGTTCTTACTGACAGGCAATAAAGTCATATAATACTTTATGGTAGGTACTTAGATTTTCAACTCTTTCCTATTTTCTTCTCAATGCACTGTGATATGTTTTAAACTATCTTCACCTAAATTCACTAAACTTGAGAGTCTGGTTATCCCCAACTCAGTGAATCAACTGAATTCCTCTTCATCATACAAGATTCCTCAACAAACTCCCTGGTTCCTTTCTTCTAGAATTTATCTCTGTTCTGGTCTTCTAGTTCACCATATTCACTTGGATATCTCTGGCTCTACTTTCTTGGTATTTGCAAGCTCTTTCATTAGTTTTTGGAACTCTGCAGGACATAGTCTCAGGCCTTTCTTATCTTCCTCCTCTCTACCTAGGCAGTATCTTCCATTCTTTGACCTCAAATATCCTCTATATGTTTATAATGCATAAACTTCCCAGGCTAAATCTAATGACAGATACAAAGGCCTAAACGTAAAATTATCCACTGGGATATTTCAGCATTTCCTCATCAGTCATGTAATGGATTTTTCAAAGCTTGCTTGTCTTTCATAATTCAAACCTTAATAAGTGACCTTACCTGTCACCCAATGCCTTGAGTGAAAAAACTTAGGGCAATTCTTGGCATAAAATATCTGCAGTTTTAAGAGTTTTCCATCCTCAAAAATCAAATAGTTTTATATTATGTATTCAGAGCCTCCTTGCATTTTTTCTTTTAAATGATCTTTTCTAATTTAGCTCTTAAATGCTACAGTTCCAGATTGCTTTAGTTGCTAGTATAACATCATGCCATTGGACAGGCTTAGCTCAGTGTCAACCTGCAACAAAACATTTCTGACAAAAAGATATCATCAATCACCTCAACCATATTGTTGTATGACTAGGCTGAAATCTTATAGGACTATATAAGAAAACCATGAAAACGGAGCCATTGACAACCTAAAATGCATGCTAATAATACAGAATACAACTTTTAAAATTTCAGAACAGTGAATTTAATAAGAAAAAGACAAACACTACTTTAGAATTAAATGCCTGTACCTAAAATTAAAATAGGAAGCTTGATTTTGCTTTTGAAATAATGTTTGTTCCATAAGTCAAGATATGCCTGAAGATTTTCATAATTTTAATTTAAAAAAAAATAGGGGAGTGGCTGTGGCTCAAGCAATTGAGCTCCCATCTACCATATGGAAGACCAAGGTTCAGTCCCCGAGACCTCCTGGTGAAAAAAAATGATGTCCCAGACCAGCATGGAGAGGTACAGGCCTCTGCACGGCTCAGAGAAGAAAAGGCCCTCATGCAGCATGGAGAAGCACAGGTTTCAACATGGCAAAGTGACACACAAAAAGATGATGAAGCAACCAGGTATGGAAAATAAAAGTCATTGCTGGTATTAGAATGATTATTTTAGATGATTGGGAAGTTCTGGTAATGGATGTTGATTAGAGTAGCACAATATTTTGCATATGATTAATCCCACTGAATTGTATGCTGAAGAGTAGTTGAGCTGGTAAAGTTTATGTTGTGTATGTGTTTCCACAATTAATAAAAAAGAGAGAGAAACTAAAGAGACAATGGCAATTAAATGCAGTACATGAATTTTTAAAATTAGTGCACATTCTATTTATAGGGGAATCAATAATGAAACTAGATTATTCATTCTGGGAATCCCAAATGAGTTGAAGTTTATATGGTTTTAAAGTTCTTGGAACATAAGCAAAATCTGACATAAAGAGATATGGGATGACTTTCATTTGCTCAGTAGTAAAATATGCACACTTCAAACAATAAAAATTTTTTTCTTTGAATATATATTTTTCAGCAAAAGTATTTCAACTTATATAGACTATACTGATGCCCACATCCTGAGAAAATCTTGGTGGATTATAATTTCCCTTAGAAATTATGAGTAACAATTTCCTTCTTCCTATAGATTCTCTAGAACACTTGTCCAGCACAAAATCCACAAAACATTGAAAGCTCTAGGCAAAGATATGAAGGTTGATGCTGAGACATTTAAAAGGAATTAAAGGACACAATCTGTTTTCCTTAATAACATCTGTATAATTTCTCTAATTTGAGGGTAAAGATTGTGTTAAAGAAAGCATGCCCAGACTGGTTGTATCTTTTTAATTTTTAACAAATCAATTTTATTGATATATATCAATAAAGCATACAATACATTCAAAGTGTACAATCAGTGGTATTTGGTATAATCACATAGTTGTGCATTTATCACTTCAATCATTATTAGAGCATTTTAATTATTTCAATAATAATAAAACAGAAAATTCCGCACTTCTCAATCTTTCTGTTTCCCCTGCTGTATATAGCTGCTCTATCTAGATTGACTTGCAAAATTATTTATATATTAAGCAGTTTTTATTGCGATATATTCACTTACCATGTGATCTATCTAAAGTGCATAATCAATAAATTTGATATAATCACAATGTTGCCCATTCATCACAAAAAATTTTAGAATTATTTCATTATTCCAAAAAGAAAAACTCCACACCCCTTACCATGCATTCCCTAGCCCTACATAACCACCAATCAAATTTCATCTTTATAAATTGGTTTATGTTTACATTTTATATAAATTGAATCATACAATATGATGCACAATATATTTAGTTCATAGTAACACAGTCATACATTATTTGTCCTTTTGTGTCTGGCTTGCTTCACTCAACATTATGTCCTCCAGGTTCATCCAAGTTGTCATATGCTTTATGATTTATTTTCTTCTTACAACTGTATAATATTCCATCAAATGAGTGCACCACACTTTGTCTATCCATTCATTGGTTGATGGATATCTGGGTTGTTTCCAACTTTTGGCAGTCATGAATAACATGACTATGAATTTTGGTGTACAGAAGTCTATTTGTTTCACTGCTATCAGTTCTTCTGGCTATATACCCAGGAGTTGTATTGAAGAGTCACATGGCAAATCTATACTCAACTTCTTTAAGAACTTTGAAACAGTCCTCCACAGTGGCTGTACCATTTTCCATTCCTACCAACAGTGAATGTGTTCCTATCTCTCCATTACTTAGCTACAGTGGTTAAAACAGCATGGTACAGCATAAATATAGACATATTGATGAATGGAACTGAATTGAGAATTCAGAAATAGACCCTTACATCTACAGTCAAGTGATATTAGACAAGCTGTCAAACCCACCCAGCTGGATCACAACAGTTATTCAACAAATGGTTTTTGGAGAACTGTATATCCAGATCTAAAAAAATACAGAGGACTCCTATCTCATACTTATATAAAAATTAACTGAAAGTTGATCAAGGACCTAAGTATAAAATATAGACCAATGAAACTTCTAGAAGAAAATGTATGGAAACATTTTCAAGATATTGTGGAAGGTGGTGGTTTTTTAAACCTTACACCCAAATTGAGAGCAATGAATGAAAAATTTGACAAGTTTTTCTCAAAATTAAACACTTTGGACTTCAAATAACTTTGTTAAGAAGGTGAAAAGGCAGCCTACTCAATGGGAGAAAAGGTTTGCAAACTAATTATATGTTTCAGCCAAAGGGGTGCTAATGCAAAGTACCAGAAATCTGTTTGATTTTATAAAAGGTATTTATTTGGGGTAGAGGCCTACACTCACAAGGCTATAAAGCATAAGTTACTTCCCTTACCCACATCTTTTATAACATGTTGGAGCAAGAGGGCTACCAACATCTGCAAGAGTTCAGTCTCCCTCTTCCTCTTAAGGTCCAATGGTCCCAGCTTCTTCCAATATCAGCTGTAGGCTGGGATAAGTCTCATCTCTCTCCCAGGGCTCATTCCTCTCAGGAATCAGCTGCTCTGTTCTCTCCACAAGGTTAGCTGTAGACACTCAGGTGAATGGTTCATCTCTTTTGCCAGGGCTTCTGCCGTGTCTAATGGAGGATTCTCTCTTTCCTCATGTATCTGCTTCTCTGTGCATTTACTTGTGGGGGCTCCAGCATTAAACTCTAGCTTTCTCATCTTCCATGTCATTTTCTCTGTGAGTACCCACCCACCAAGGGGGTGTGGAATCAACATCCTACTGATGTGACCCAATCAAAGCCTTAATCATTATTTAATCAAGTAAGAGTAAAACCTCTGAATCCAATCCAATCTAATATGCCCAGAAGAACAGACCAGTTCAAAAACAATCCAATATCTATTTTTGGAATTCATAAATAATATCAAACTGCTACACCATATATTCAATAATGGTTTAATTTCATTGTTACGTAAAGAGATTATACAGCTCAGTGACAGAAAGACAAGTAGCCCAATCCAAAAATTGGCAAAAGACTTGAATACATCATTTTCCATAAAGGAAATACAAATGCTAAAGAGCACATGAAAGGATGTTCAACATCACTAGCTATTAGGGAATTGCAGAACAAAACAATAATGAGCTATCATTTAATGACTTATGGAATGGCCATTATTGAAAAAGAAAGAGACTACTACAAGTGCTGGAGAAGATGTGGAGAAATAGGAACCATTCTTCACTGTTGGTGGGAATGTGAAATGATGCACTTTCTGTGGAAGATGCTTTGGAGGGTCCACAAGAAATTAAAATTATTACTGCTGGAAGATGGCATCGGTTTAGGAGGGCACTCACTAACTCACTCTCAGAGGATGGCTGACTGAGGACAGGATCTTGACTGAGAGGTCTGTGCTGGGAGCAAATGGAGTGAGAAACTTGGGGACATAGATCTGGAGGGAGCTGGATGGCAAGGTGGAATCCTCAGGAAAGATTGGAACTGCTAGCTTGTCTCTTCTTTGCTGTGCTTCTTCCATGATTTCCAATTCTCTGTCTATATTGATTTTGTCTCCCAAAACTATCTCTTTTCCTTCCTCCATCTTTCTGCCTTCTGCTTTCTGTTGTGGTTCTTACATACCACCTTTTTTCATTAGCCCACAACTTAAGGGTGTCAATTTCTATTCTATCTATTCTGTTTTCTTCATTTTTAATTATTATTTTTTCCTTTCAGCCCTCTCTTTACTCTTTCTTTCTCTCCTCATCATTCTGGCATTCTAAATCATTATATATACTTTCCTCTATTTGGTTTCCCAGTCCATGGTAGGCATTCCACTTTTTTCCCTATTACTCTACACTGCCTACAGGAGTTAAATATTCTTTTTACTAGGTCTTCTATGGCCCCTCTTCTAACTTTTATCAATATTACTATTATCCTTCTTCCTTTCTCACATCATTTGATTCCTCTGGCCCTAATCTTTTGCCTTCAAGGGAACATAGAAAGAAGCAAGGAAATAAAATAAGAAGAACAAAGTGTCGAAGAGAAAACTTAACACACACACAGAACCACCAGCTAAATAAAACTCTAGAGCAGAGAGAGAAGCTAATCAACTGAATAAACCCATCAAGATAAAATGATGACTAGAGGGCAACAAAAAATTACAAACCACACTGAGAAGCAGGAAGACATTGACCAGTCCAATGAACAAACTAAAAACCAGGAAGAGATGCCAAACATTGAACAACTAATCAAAGCTTTCCAAACAAATATCATGGGTCAACTCAGAGAAGTGAAGGAAGAGATTAAGGATATTAAGAAGACACTGGGAGAACATACTGAAGAAATTGTAAACATACATAAAAAGATAAAAGATAAAATGGTGATCAATGGCACAATTCCAGAAATCAAAAACATGCTGGATTCACATAACAGCAGACTTGAACAGATAGAAGAAAGAATTAGTGATGTCGAAGAAAATACACCTGAAATCAAACAGATAGTAGAACAGATAGATAAAAAGATAGACAAAATCTAGCAAGGAATCAGGGATTTAACTGACAACAAAAAATGCAAAAAACATACACATTATAAACATCCCAGAAGGCGAAGAGAAGGGAAAGGGAACAGAAGGAGTGTTGAAGGAAATAATGGCTGAAAACTTCCCCACTCTATTGAGAGAGATGGATGTACAAATCCAGGAAGCACAGCACACCCCAAGCAGTATAAATTCCAACAGGCCAACTCCAAGACAAATACTTGTCAAAATGATGAATGCTCAAGAAAAAGAGAAAATACTCAAGGCAGCAAGAGAAAAGGGAACCATCACATACAAGGGAAGCACAATAAGATTAAGTGCTGATTTCTCATCTGAAACCATGGAAGCAAGAAGACAGTGGTACGACATAGTCAAAGTACTAAAAGAAAAAAAACTTCCAGCCATGAATTCTCTATCCACCAAAACTGGCATTCAAAAATGATGGAGGGAAGTGGGTGTGGCTCAATCAATGGGGCTCCTGTTTCCCATCTGGGCAGCCCCAGGTTCGCTTCCTGGGGCCTCCTTGTGTGGGCGGGCCAGCCCATGTGGTGCAGTGGGCTGATGCAGCAAGACCTCACAGCAGGAAACGGGTGTGGCTCAATCAGTGGAGCTCCTGTTTGCCATGTGAGAAGCCCCGGGTTTGCTTCCCGGGACCTCCTTGTGGGGGTGGGCCGGACCACCCAGCACGGTGGGCTGATGCGGTGGGACCTCGCAGCAGAGGGCAGATAAGTGGACACGGAGGGAGCACGCAGTGAATGGACACGTCGGACATGGGCAGCAAGGGGGGAATAGATGAATGAATTGATAAATCTTAAAAAAAAATGATGGAGAGTTCAATATATTCACAGATAAACTGAAATTAAGAGAGCATGCCAATAAGAAATCTGAACATCAAGAAATACTACAGGAAGTTCTACAATTTGAAAGGAGAAAACAGGGGAGAGAGAGTTGGAGGAGAGTGTAAGAACAACTAAAAAGACAAAAAGAGAAATAAGAACAACATACGACATACATATACACAAAAGAAAATATGTCTGATGTAAGAAATTTTTTGAGAGTAATAACACTGAATGTTAATGGATTAAACTCACCAGTCAAGAGACACAGATTGGCAGAATGCATAAGGAAATATGATGCATCTATATACTGTCTACAAGAAACACACCTTCACCCCAGGTATTCAAGGAGCTGAAAGTGAATGGCTGTACAACAATTTTACAAGCAAAGAATAGCCAAAAAAGGGCAGGAGTAGCTATTCTAATATCAGACAAAATAGGCTTTAAATGCAAAATTTTTGTAAGAAACAAAGATGGGAACTATACATTACTAAAAGTGATAATCTCTCAAGAAGAGAGAACAATCATAAATATTTATGCACCTAATTGGGGTGCCTCAAAATACATGAGGCAAACTCTGGAAAAAGTAAGTGGAGAAATAAATGCCTCTACAATTATAGTGGGGGATTTTAATACACCATTATCACCATTAGACACACCATCTAGACAGAGAATCAATAAAGAAACAAAGATTCTTAATAATACATTAGAGGTCCTGGACCTAATAGAAATATACAGAACACCACACCTAAGCACAGTAGGATTTACATTCTTCTCGAGTGCACATGGATCATACTCCAAGATAGACCACACGCTAGGCCACAGAACAACTCTCAATGAATTCAGAAAGATTGAGATTATATGAAGTAATTTCTCTAACCACAGTAGAATGAAATTGGAAATCACTCAGTGCCAGAGAAAAGATTAGGCACAAAGATATGGAAGTTAAACAACACACCCTTAGACATACTGTGGATCAAGGAGGAAATCTCAAAAGAAATCAGTAACTACCTTGAAACTAATGAAAATCACAACACAGCATATCAAAACCTATGGGATGCAGTGAAAGCTGTCCTGAAAGGGAAGTTCATAGCCATAAATACATATATTTAAAAAGAAGAAAGAGCTAAAATTGAAGACGTAACTGCAAACATGGAGGAATTGGAAAAAACAACAAACTACACCTAACAGAAGTAGGAAGAAGGAAATAACAAAGATTAGAGCAAAACTAAATGAAATAGAGAATAAGTAAGCACTGGAAAAATAAACAAAACCAAAAGCTGGTTCTTTGAGATCAATAAATAGACAAACCCTTAGCCAGACAAACAAAGAAAAAGAGAGAACAGATGGAAATACACAAAATAAGGAATGAGAAAGGGGATATCACTACTGACACCACAGAATTAGAGTATCATAAGAGGATACTTTTAAAAATTAAATGTCAAAAAGAATGATAATTTAGAGGAAATAGACAAATTTCTAAAAACCCACAAACAACCTACATTGATGAAAGAAGAAATTGATGAGCTCAACAGTTGAATTACATGTAAAGAGATAGACTCAGTCATCAAAACCTCGCAACTAAGAAGAGCCCAGGACCAGATGGCTTCACAGCTGAATTCAATCAAACATTCCAGAAAGGGCTAACACCAATCCTGCTTAAGCTCTTCAAAAAATAAAAGTGAAAGGAATATTGTCTAACTCATTCTATGATGCAACATTATCCTAATGCCAAAGCCAAACAAAGATACCACAAGAAAGGAAAATTACAGACCAATTTCTCTAATGAACCTAGATGCTAAAATCCTCAACAAAATACTTGCTAATCTCATTCAACAACATATCAAAATGATTGTACACAATGACAAAGTGGGTTTCATCCTGGGTATGCAAGGACGTTTCAATATAAGGAAATCAATCAATGTAATACACCACATAAACAGATTGAAAGAAAAAAATCATATGATCATCTCTATAGATGCAGAAAAAGCATTAAACAAAATACAGTACTCTTTCCTGATAAAAACACTGCAAAAGATAGGAATAGAAGGAAATTTTCTGAATATGATAAAGGGTATATATGAAAAACCCAAAGCTAACATCATCTTCAAGGGTGAAATCCTAAAAGCCTTCCCTCTGAGATCGGGAACAAGACAAGGATGCCCACTATTACCACTCCTACTTAACATTGTCTTAGAAGTACTTTCTCAAGCACTGAGGCAAGAAAAGGATATAAAAGGCATCCAGATTGGAAATGAAGAAGTAAAAATTCATTATTTGCAGATGACATGATCCTATACATAGAAAGCCCTGAGAAATCTACAACAAAGCTTCTAGAACTTATAAAGGAGTTCAGTAATGGTGCAGGCTATAAGATCAATGCTCAAAAATCAGTAGCATTTTAATACACCATTAATGAGCAATCTGAGGAGGAAATCAAGAAAAAAACACCATTTACATTAGCAACTAAAAGATTCAAATACCTAGGAATAAATTTAACTAAAGATGTAAAGGACTTATACACAGAAAACTACACAACTCTGTTAAAGGAAATCAAAGAAGACAAATAAATGGAGAAATATTCCCTGTTCATGCATAGAAAGTCTAAACATCATTAAAATGTCTATCCTACCCAAACTAATGTATAGATTTAATGCAATCCCAATAAAAATCAACACTGTAATTTTTAAGGAACTGGAAAAACTAACTACAAAATATATTTGGGAAGTTAAGAGGCCCTGAATTGCCAAAGACATACTGAAAAAGAAAAATGAAGTCGGAGGTATCACATTACCTGGCTTTAAAACATAGTACAAATCTACAGTGATCAAAACTGCATGGTATTGGCACAAGGATAGACCTACTGACCAATGGAACCGAATTGAGAGTTCTGATATAGATCCTCGCATATACAGTCATCTGATATTCAACAAGGCCACCAAGCCCACTCAATTGGGAGAGAATGGCCTCTTTAGCAAGTGGTGCTTGGAGAACTGGATATCCATATCCAAAAGAATAAGAGAAGAATACCATCTCACACCTTATACAAAAA
>JAQZBX010034301.1:0-25053 GCA_029593785.1 Cabassous unicinctus
TTGGAGTTTTTGACCTGGAGCCCCAGCAAGTAAACACAGAGAAACAGATAGGTGAGAAAACAGAGAAAGCTCCATTAGACACGGCACAGGCCCCAGAAAGAGAGAAAAGCCATTCCCCTGATAGTTTGAAGCTGCAGAGACCAGAGCCCTTAGCAGCTGAGCCCGGAGAGAAAAGAGCCCTGGGAGAAGGATGAGACTTATGCAAGCCTACAGCTGATATTGGAAGCTGGGACCACAGAGCCTTCAGAGGAAGAGAGAGGCTGAACCCTTGCAGATGTCGGCAGGCATCTTGCTCCAACACATGGCAACAGACTTTTATGAGTGAGGTAACTTACACTTTATGGCCTGGTAACTGTAAGCTTCTACCCCAAATAAATACCCTTAATAAAACCCAACAGATTTCCGGTATTTTGCATCAGCACCCCTTTGGCTGACAGTACACTCATACAATAGAATATTACACAGTAATTAAAACAGCAATATGGGTGAATCTCATAGACATTAGGTTGTGTAAGAGAAGCTAAGTGCAATGGGAACATTACAAAGTATTTAATGTAATTGTTCAATGACAGGCAAAAAGTAATCATTGATGAAAATAGTCAGGAAGTGGTTACTTATGAGGAATGGATAACTAGGAAGTAGCATGAGGGAATTTTCTAAGCTGACTGTGGCAGTTTGATATTATTTATAAATTCCAAAAAGAGATATTGATTATGTTTGTAAATTGGTCTGTTCCTCTGGACATGATACCCTTTGATTGATTTAAATTCAAAGGCTTTACCTTCACTTGATTAAATCAAGATTAGGGCTTTGATTCCACCATGTCACTAGGGCATGCAGGGTTGAGTCCCCGCCCCCTTGGTGGCCTATGTAAATGGATGCTCAATCAAGAACATAAAAGAACATACATGGAGAAGATACACAGAGGAATAGAGAGAGCTCCATAGACACAGAAGAGGAGAGAATTGATGCTGGGGCCCCAGAGAGTGAGATGAGCCATTCATCTGAAAGTTTATAGCTGACCTTGTGAAGAGAACAGAGCACCTGAGCCCATAAAGAAACAAGCCCTGGGAAGAGAGATGAGCCCTATGCCAGACTACAGCTGAGATTAGAAGAAGTTGGACCCACAGAGCCTTAAGAGGAAAGAGAAATCCTGAACCCTCACAGACATCACCCACCATTTTGCTTCAACATGGGGCAACAGATTTTGGTGAGGAAATACCTCTCATGGTACCTTGAGTTGGATTCTTTAGTGCCTTGTAACTGTAAGCTTCTACCCCAAATTAATATCCTTTATAAAAGCCAACAGATTTCAGGTACTTTGAATCAGCACCCCTTTAACTGACTAATACACTGATAAAGTGTTCTGTATGTTGGTTTGAGTGATGGATACACAGGTGTATACAGATAGCAAAATTCATCAAGCTTATGAGTATACTTTCCTCAAATTACTTATATATTTTATATTTCAACAGAAAAGAAAACTAAGCTAACCTAAAATGATCAATTTCTGGGCATATTCTCTCAGTTCTTGCTGGTACATATAATCCATGTCCTTCAGCTTCTTTGGTAAATAATCACTTTCCTCCCATAGCAGGGCAGTTGTTCCCCAATCCAGACATTCTGAGACTTGACTCCAGCTTTTGGTCTACAAGACATGGGGGTTGGCAGAGAGGGAAAGTAACATCTTACAAGGCACCCACTGCAGGTAAAGCTTCTACGTTGTCTCCAAGCAAAGAAAGGCTGCTGTTCTTGGTTGAATATTGTACCTCAATTTAAACATGTCCTCCGTCTTAATCCACGTGCCTGTGGGTATAAACCCATTGTAAATAAGACCTCGTGAAAATGTTATTTTTAGTAAACATATGGCAGAACTGAATAAGAGTATGTCTTAATCCAGATTACTGGAGGCATAATAAAGAGAAAACCATGGGGAAGACCCAGAAGCCAAAGCCATGTGATAGGAGGCAGAGAAAAGCCAAGCAACCCAAAGGATTGCCACCTGCCACCACCAGAACACTACAGACATTAAGGATTATGCATTACATTGTTGGCATCTTGATTTTGGACTTGCTCTAGCCTCAAAACCATGAGCCAATTCCTGTTGTTTAAGCCAAAACCAATCTGTGGTACTTGTGGTAGCAGCTCTGGCAAATCAAGACAGCTGTTATTATTTAGCATTGGTTAGTGGGCCACTTTTATAGGACCTGATGGGTTAAGAGATTCAAGGCCCTCAAGCACATCCACCCAGATGTCCCCATCCAAAGTCTCACAGTCCCACTCCTCTCATATTAAGACCCTGAATTTAGCAGAGGAGATTTGCTAGGATTTAGTCTTCGTTGTAATTCAGCTAGTCTCACCATCAGATCCTGGGACTAATTTTCAGGATTTGCCTTCAGGCTGAAAGAAGTAAAAGTTTCTTTTAACTCTGCCATAAGGACTTTCTGACTTTCACATCATGACCTAGGCTGGTATTTCAGTTTGCTAAAGGCTGCCAATATAATACACCGGAAATGGGTTGGCTTTTAAAATGGGTATTTAATTCTGAGCTAACAGTTCTCAGCCATGAAAGTATCCAAAGCAAGGTATCTCCCCCAGCTGTAGCTGTGACTGAACAGGCATATGGCACTGTCAGGCAGAATGTCCCCTCTCCTCTAGGCTCATTGCTTTTAGTTTCTGGGTAAAGTGGCTTTCTCTCAGCCTTTGTGTTCCATTGATTTCAGCGTCTTTTTTCCAGGCTATTAACTCTCAGCTTCTGGGTTCCTCTCAGTCTCTGCAACTTTTTTCTGTGCGTGTGTCTTTTTATTCTTCCATTTATAAAGGACTCCAGCAAGAAAACTAAGACCCACCCTATGTCACGCAGTCTAATCAATGGCCCTTAACTGAAGCAATTTAATCAAAAGTCCTACCTACAATAGGTTTACATGCACAGGAATAGATTGCCTTTAAGAACAGGATTTTCTGGGATCCACAAAAGCTTCAAACCACTACAGTTAAAACTCACACCTGTGATTTTATTTCTTTAGGACACTCATTATATTTCACAAAAGCAAACCAACTGTACACTACTTATAATTATCACTGATCCCAAATATTTCAAGTGCTAGAGACAGCACTATGCGTGGACAGTCTTGCCAGCAACTGGATGAAGATAATCTATGTGATGATGCCTTGGGGAGAGAGAGGGCCACACTTGAGAATCTGTTGCAAGTGGAGTAGGAGGCCAGCATAAGACTAAGGCAGGCCACCGTTGAGAAGCAGATGCTCTACTCACCAAAACCACAATGACTTTGGTGTCAGTCTCCAGCACATAACACTGACCCCCGATAAGAGACAAGAAAGGGAAAATATTAAATGTGTATAATCATTAAATCTTAAATTACTGAGAAATCACTGAACTTCAATTGAGATCATAATTAAGTAACTGGATTAAATGATACATCAGACGTAAATGGAATATGAAAGAAACATTAATATCAGCCATTGTTTTAGTTTTCTGAGCTGCTCAAGCAAATGCCTTGAAATGGGTCAGAATGGACAACAGGAATTTATTTGTTCAGAGTTTGAAACTGGTAAACAGTCCAAATCAAGGCAATATTTTCTTCCCCAAGACTGTGGCACTCTGGGCCTGCCTGCTGCTGATCTTTGGGCCTTAGCTTGTGTGATAGTTTGAAGTTTTGTGAATCCCAGAAAAGACCATGTTCTTTGAACTCATCTATTCCCATGGATGTGGGTCTCTTTGATTGCATTAGATTCAGTTAAGGAAACTTCTGGTTATATTGCTTTGATTAGATCACTTTAGGGCATTTGATTGGACTGTGTCAGTGACTTATGACCCAGGTTAGGTCTCTACCATCTTGCTGGAGTCTTATATAAATGGAGGCACACAGAGAAATTCAAGTGCCATTTTACCTGCCATTTGAGAAAGGACTTCAGGGTCACCTACAGCTGCAGAAAGACAGAGAACCCCCAAGAGGCTGAGAGAGAGGCCTGAGGCTGGAATCAGCAGAGCAGCCAAAGCTGAAGAACGGAGACCCAGCAAAGAGACAAGCCGTACATCTGATGACTTACCGCTAAGGTTGAGGAGGAGAAAGCAGAGATCAGCCACCATTTTGCTTTGCCACAGGGAAGAAGTCTAGGATCAACCTCAGCTGCAATTTGGTGAGATGACATCTCTGATGATGTCTTTATTTGGATATTTTCACAGCCTCAAAACTGTAAGATTTCCCCCTAATAAATCCCTATTGTAAAAGCCAATCGATTTCTGGTCATTGCTCCCAGCAGATTTAGCAAACTAAAACAGCCTGTCACATGGCAAGGCACATGGCAATATCTGCTGGAATCTCCCTTCTCTTCTGAGTTCTGTTGATGTTCAGCTCATTTCTTCCTGTGGCTTTCTCTCCCTCTGTCTGAATTTCATTCTACTTATAATGGACTCCAGTCATAGGATTAATACTCATGCTGAGTGAGGTAGGACACACCTTAACTGAAGTAACCTCATCAAAAGGCCCTACTTACAGTGGGTTAGCACCCGCAGAAATGGATTAAATTTAAGTACATGTTTTTCACAGGTACATATATCTTCAAACCTTCACAGCTACAAAGAGTAAAGTTATACTTTTACATACGGGATACTGTGGGTTAAAAAATTAAAACACAGCACCCATCAGGAAAATGCAAAATGGTCTTGGCATTACCTTACCTCCCTAGACTACCTGTTTAGGGAGACAAAATTATGAAATTTCTAGCATCCTTACAGATACTAACAGTTAAAGGATTATCATTTTATTGTATGACCATCATAATTATCAAACTATAAATTATGAAATTCAGTGCTTTTCCTTTAGAACCCAGGAGTGAACCTGCTTAAGGGAATATTCTCCATTCTTTATTTCCTTTAGACCCAAGCCCCTGTAGGTCCTCTTGATTCCTTCAGCTAAGGACCTTTCAAGCCAGCTAAACTTAGCTTACCACCCCAGCTAAAATGAAAGGATCTGGTATCCCCCTCTTCCTTGATGTTTGAGTAAAGGCCATTAGCTTTGCTTGAACCTCCTGATAGGGACAGTTGAACTACATGGTAAGAGGGAGAGAACTTTAGTGTCCTTTGCTCATCCACTAAAGTGTCTAATTCTACTGTGGTGGTCTTATTGTGTCTTGCATGGTTTATTGCCTCACCTCAGAACTCTTAGGCCAAGGAATGGTGTGAAGAGTGGGAAATGACACAAATGTGAAATATTCCCAATCACTAATCCTAAATACATAGTCAAAAGGGATAAAGAAAAAAAGGAGCTGGCTTTTGTTCTAAGCTGGCATATATATATTACCTAAATAGAAGCCCCTGATGATTCAGGAACCAATTTATATTCTTTGATTTAGAACAGTGATATAGACATATAATGTGACATGTTTAATTTTAAATTTTCTAGCAAAAATAAAAACAGTAAAAAGAAACAAGTGAAATTAACTTTAGTAATATATTTTACTTAACCTAATATAATAAAAATATTGCCATTTCAACATATAATCCATGACAGGTTGAAAATGCCCACCCAGATATCTGTCATGTCCTAAGCCCTAGAACATGTGAATATAATTTTATATGGCAAAAGAGTAATATTATATGGGGATGAAGATAAAGATATTGTGAGGAGGACCTTATCATGAATCATCCAGGGGACTAGTAAATGCTGTCACAAGTATCTTTATAAGAGAGAAGCAGACAGTGGGTAGAGACACACAAAATAACTGACAGAATATTGAATTCCCATCCTGAGGAGTCCTGCTACATTCTCTAATAGAGTAACAAGAATCCCTAGAGTATACAGGCAGTGCCTAGCAATGGAGGACAGAACAATAGGCCAGTCCCTTGACATTGATGCTTGTACTTATAAACCTTATTCTGTGAAAATCAAATTTAGCATAGTATTATATATTGCCTAAAAGTTACCTCCAGAAATCTTCCTTGTTGCTTAAATGTGGCCTTTCTCTAAGCCAAACCCAGCATATAAACTTACTACCTTCCCTCTGAAGTGGGACATGACTCCCAGGGATGAGCCTCCCTGACTCCAAGGGATTATTACCAAGCACCAACTAGCAATGCATTTGAAAAAGGACCTTGACAAAAATGGGGAAATATTAAATACAAATGAGTTTTTATGACTAAAAGATTTCAAAGTGAGTCAGAAGGTCATTCCAGAGGTTACACTTATGCACATCACAGGAGGATCTCACTGACTGCCACAGCAGGGCTCTGAAGGCTCTAGAGACATCTATACACTATATGCAAGGCAGACAACCCCAGGAAATCAGCTCCCCATCAGTGGGCCTTACCTTGGAATATATGATAACTTATCCCCTCAATGTGTCAGTGTTAGATTCATTTATAATTTTCCTACATAAGTTTTTTCTGCCACTTTAATTTAAACTTATAAATAGCACTATATCCACTAAATATATGTCCCAGAGACTTGCTGTTCATATTCCAGTTGAGCCCTGAAACTCAGCAGAGTTGCAGCCAACAATTATTCTCCAGTTCATTGGACTCACCCAGGACAACTAATAAAATGATGATGATGAAAAATACCCATCCCCCAAAACAGAGAGTATCTACAACTGCAAGCAAGGCAGTTCCACCCATCTGCCCCATGGGATCTAAGCCCCCTCTCAACTGGAAGCAGAGCAGGCATCACCATCCCCAAATCCTCAAGATTGAAGAATGAACACACATAAGAGGGAAAGCAATTATGGGCTAAAGTAGACATTATTATTTAAATAATGGAAGAACTTGTAAAATTAATTTAAAGCAGTGGTCATCAGGGGTTCTGAGGGGAGGGAGAGAAAAGAATAGGTGTAACATGGGATTTTGGGTACATTGGAGTCATTCTGCATGATATTGTGGTGACAGATACAAGCCATTATACAAGTTTTAAAACCTATAAAATTTTGCAGTGCAAAACGTAAATGATAATGTGAACTATAGACCATGCTTAGTTTATATTGTTTATATATATAAACTAATATATATATAATATGTATTATTAAACTGTGATATATTGTATTCTCTTTTTTTTTAACATTCTTTTTTTTTTCATGCCAAGTCCTTGATATCCAGTGTGTATTTGATATTTACAGCACATCTTAATTCATATGCTAACTTTTTTCAACGGAAACACTTGATCTGTATTTAGGTTTCATAAAATTTTCACTTGAAAAGGTAGGTTCATATACCCAAGTTGTTCCAAACCTAGGTTTCTCAACATCAGCAGTATTGACATTTGTGCCAGATAAGTCTGTTGTTGGGGGCTGTCGTGTGCATTGTCAGATGTTTAGCACCAACCTATTCCTCTACCCAATAGGTGCCAGTAGCACCCTTTCCCCATTCTAGTCATGCCAACCAAAACTGTCTCCAGACATGCCAAAATCTCCTGGCGGTGAAATATTGCTCCTGTTGAGAACCACTGTCTCAAACATACTTAAAAATTTCCAATAGCTGGTATCAGTTTTAAATTTTTAATTGAAATAAGTTAAAATTAATAAAATTTAAAATTCAGTTCCTCAGTAGGTACTAGGCTCATTTTCAGTACTCAATAACCACTTGCCACTAATAGCTTCTGTACTGGCCAGCATGTGCAGCTCCTAACCTCCATCAATTCAATTCAATCAAAGCAATCCATTGTAACTCAATTCAAATCACTTACACTTACTGAACTATTACCTCACTTTGTTCTATCACACATTTTATGCTCTAGTCAACCATCTAAAGACCAAAAGCATAGTGGAAAAGCTTAGACATGAATATGGCAGAGACCAAAGATGAGGGAATGTTTCTGTTATATTTGCCTGATTTGTGCTTGATGGAAATGGGAGATCTGAGCTTTGATGAAATATGGTTTTCTAAGGTGGGCTGATGAGCCTTAGAAAGAAAAGGGTGTATTTATATATCATTTTACACATATTGGTATGTACTTTGAAAAATCTTGATTTTTACCAACAATAAAAAAAAAAAAGAAAGAAAGAAAACGGTGTTTAACCTGTCACCAGGTCGCAGAGTTCTCACCACTGATATCATTGCAAACATTTACTTCTCTCACTATAATGTTCTAAAGGAGTCAGCCAGGCACTTTCCTCTCCTTTCATTTCCCCATTGCTTTTCTTCACTCAAGCCCTCAAGTATCTTGGAGAATCCCTCTCCCCAGATCCTGTACTATAAATGGGGGCATGTTCCTTGGGTGGATGCTAAATAGAGTGCCAGAGGCTCTAACAGCTCAGCTACCCCTGGTAAGATATTTCCTCATCCTGGAAGTACAAGGTAAAAATCAGAATTGTATTCAATCCAAGAACAATTGTTTATATTTCTGATTATTACTTTTGGAATCTATTCCCAGAAAAGCTCCTGTTTAACAAGCTAAATTCAATATATTGGTCATAAATAGAAACAATATCCTCTGAAGTTCCTCTGAAATCATGGCAAAGAAGTGTTTGACATTTTTCCCCCTACAAATTTTATTTTTACGCTCTGATTAAGTGAAAGATAAAAAGAACTGAAACAAAAAAATGTATGTTTTTCGAAGGCAATTTGAAATGATAATCAAATTTTTCTTTGATGGGCATACCTGTTGAACCACGAATTCTACCTCTCAAGGTTCATTTTGTAGAAATACTGTAACAAAATAGAAATAATACGTTTGCACAGGTATTTTTGCAGCATTATTTGCTATTACAAAAAATGTGACAACCTAAATGTCTACTTATAATGAACTTATTAAAGAACATATTTCCTTTCTCTATTAAACAATCTGCAGCTTAATAAAGATATCCATTTTAGAGAAATAATCAAGGCATTTATTTTTCTGTATTATATAATTCAAATTTGTTTTTAAAATGAAACATTTATATAACAGAATATAAAATGACACTCTTCTCTTGCCTTAGAATTTCAGCTAAGTCTCCAAAAATTAAGAGAATATATTTAGATAATATGTTAAAGAGAGCACCAAGGTGCTGCCAGATACCACATTGAGTTTGATGAAAGAGAGAATCAGTCCTGAAGCACTGACCCCCAAAACTCCAATAATTTCTATGCAAGGAAGACTAGAAATTTAAGACAGCTGCTGATGGAGGTAAAAAGAACTCTTTGGTATAACGACTTCATGTATGAGAGTCTATAACATTTTCTTTCCTCTCCACATATGAAGGGTATTGGGGGGAAAAGTTTATAAAGTAGACATTTGTCAAAACTGCTCAAAAAACTATTAAAATGCAAACAAATTAAACATAAAATAAAAGCATAAATTTTAAAAACAATAAGGCATATATGAAAATATCTATATGCTAAAAATGTAAGCCCTAAATTAAATGGATAAATACTTAGAAAATTTTAAATGTCAACATCATGCAAAAAGACAATTCTGTAGACTAATGAGCATATAAGAAATAGATATACAACTGAAGACTCCCCTTTTCAAAAAATACCAACACTGATGGCTATTCAGTGAATTCAAACAAATTTACAAAAAGCAATTATTTCATTTAATACACAAGACTATTCCAGAAAACAGACAAAAATAAGCAAAATAAATTAATAAATAAAACAGCTGGCAGTCTCATTTTATGAAGCCACAATAACCTTGATTTCAAAACCATGTAAGTGAGATACAGGAAAAGAAAAGGATAGGATCATTTCACTTATCAATATAGACACAATAATCATAAATCAAATATTAGCTAACTTATCTGACAGTGCATTAAGAAAATAATAAGAGATAATCATGTAGGGTTTATCCTATGAATGCAAAAAATGTCAAGCATAAGAAAATCTATCACTGCATTTCAGTAAAGGAGATAAGTCATATTACTTTATTCTATGCCACAAAATATTTGATAAGACTTAAAATTATTTTTAAAACTCTTAGCATATGAGGAATATAATTCAACTTTTTCAACATGAGAAAGGTTATATGTCAATCCTACAGCAAGCATCATTCTTCATAGAGAAACCTTAGAGGCACTAAGGTTGTTATTGCCTCATTATTTCCTGATGCTATAATCATCTACTTAGAAAATGCAACAGAACTCTTTGAACTAAGGTGAGAGCTGAGCAAGGGTTACAGTTACAAGATCAGAATACAAAAATCAATAGCATGTCTCTACACCAATAACCAACAATAACCAACTAGAAAATATAATCAACAATATAAACCTAATGTAGAATACTTAAGATCTCTATGGAGAAAAACTTCCTAATTCTAATAAAGGACAGTTAAGTTGATTTGAATAAACAGAGAGACAATTGATGCTTTAGGATGGGATAATTAACTTTTATGAATATTTCATTTCTTCTCCCATTTTAACCTATAATTTAATGCAAAACCCATCAAAATTCCTGTTGGCTATTTTAAAGATCTCAGTAAACTTACTCTAATATTTATATGGAAGAATAGAGGTTAATGAATAGCCAAGTCAATCAATTAAAAAGATAAAGAGTGAAAGTGGCAGATACTTGCATTCCCGGGTATTAGGAGGAAACCAGTAGAACAGAATAGAGACTCGTGTACATGTAGAAAACTAACATAAGATAAAGTTGCCACCAAATCAATGGAAAATGTGTAGATTGTATACTAGATGGTGTTGGGAAAACTAACTCTTTATATGAAGAAATCAAATTGGGACCCTACTGACCACCACATGTATATATAGGCCTACATTTCAAAGATAAAACTATAAAGCTAAAAGAAGAAAGTATAGAATATCTTTGTGCATTACGTGGGAAAACACTTCTTAGACCAAACTTTAAAAGCACAATTCATAAGGAAAAGGGAAAAATAATAAATTTGTGTTAATCACTATTGAGTATATGGTCAATGCAGAACATCACGTTCAAAGATAATTTTTAAAACAGAATGGAAAATGTTTTTAGTGTTTAAAAATAACAAAAGATAAATCCTAGAATATACAAGGAACTCCTGCTAAACAACAAGGAGGGAAAGAAATAATAGGAAAAGTGGGCAAAGACTATGAAGAGGGAATGTATAGAAGAGGAAATTCAAATGACTAAAGAAAAGTTCAAATTGATTACTTAGGCAAATATGAGTTAAAACAGCAATGAAATGTCACTTCACACCTGATAGACCACCAAATATTAGATAATAGGTATTTAGTGATACAGAAATCCACAACTACTTATAGTAACAGTGAAAACTCCCACTGCAATGTGGGAGTACTTAATCAAATGAGATAAATGCATGCACTTTGTCCACAAAATTTTTTACCTGGGTAAAGTTTCCATAAAGTTATCATTTAGATTCCTAAGGGAACACGTATAAAAATGTTCATTGCAACCTTATTTTGGGGAATGAGAATTTGGAGGCAATCTGGGTTAGTCAGGGTACAGGAATTCTCTATTAGGAAGGTAACAACTAAGTTGCTATAGAAGAGATCCTAAAATACAATAAATCAGGAAAAAAAAGATTATTTTTATCTTAAGTCCAGAGATAGTTGCGTGGTCCAGAGTGAAAGGTCTGGGTTCCTTCTACACATTACTTTGCTATCTCCTAAGGAGTTGTTCACTCAACCTCTAATCAACCCTCATTCATAGCAAAGACTGATAACTGTTCCCCAGTACCTATCCTTCTCTTATCCTTTCAGTAATAGAACTTTCTCACATTGTAGACCCATGGCTGCACATGAAACATAGAGATGAAATTTCCCAAGTCAATCAATGCTGAGTAACAGCCAGTGAGTATGATAATTGTTCAAGTTGAGTGATGGATACAGAGGGTGTATTATGCTATTGTTTCTATTTCCATATATATTATTTTTCTTTTTCCAATTAAAGAAGTGTTAGATTTGCAGAGTTCCCATATACCACCCTATTATTAACACCTTGCATTAGTGTGGTACATTTGTTAGAAATCATGAAAGAACTTTTAAAAATAATTGTACTATGAACAATAGTCCATCATTTACAATAGGGTTCACTGTTTGTGTTATATAGTCCTTTTCCTTTATTTTTGTTCTAGTAATATATATATATATATTTTATATATATAAATTTTATGTATATATATATATATATATACACACACACACAACCTAAAATTTCCTCTATTAGCCACATTCAAATATATAATTTTTTGCTGTTAGTTACATTCACAATGTGTGTTACTGTCACCACCATCCATTACCAAATCATTCTCATCACCACAAATAGAAAATGTGTAACAATTAAGCATTAACTTCCCATTCCCTACCCCCACCCTCATTCTAGAGTCTGACTCTATGAGTTTGGTTATTCTAATTATTTCATATCAGTGATGTCATGCGATTTTTGGCCTTTTGTGTGTGGCTTATTTCACTTCAATGTTATCACATGTGTCAGAACGTCATTTCATTTTACAGCTGAAAATGTTCCATTGCATAGATGTACCACATTTTATTTATCCATTCATCTGTTGATGGACACTTGGGTTTCTTCTACCTTTTGGCAATTGTGAATAATGTCACTATGAACATCAGTGTTTAATTCCCTGCTTTCAGATCTTCTGGGCATTGCCAAGTCATATGGTAATTCTGTATTTACCTTTCTGAGGAACCAAGAAACTGTCTCTGACAGCAGCTACACCATTTCACATATCCACCAAAAATGAATATGTTACTATTTCTCTGCATCCTCTCCAACACTTGTTATTTTCTGTTTTTTTAATAACAGCCATTCAAATGGTAGTGAAATGGTATCTCGTGGTTTTGATTTGCATTTCCCTAATTGCTAGTGATGTTGAGCATCTTTTCATGTGCTTTTTGACAATTTGTATATCTTCTTTGGTAAAATATCTATTCAAGTTGTGACACTTTGAAGGTCTTTTATGAATCCCAAGAAGAGAAAGATTATGTTTTTGAAGTAATCTATTCCTGTGGTGTGAGATTCTTTTGATTGGACTATATTAGTAAGGCATAACTGGGGCTGAGTCTCAGCCCCTTTACTGGGTCGATATAAACAGAGTCGCAGAGACACAGATACACAGAGATAAAGGGAGCCACCATATTTGATCCTGCCGTGTGAGAAATAGGACTCCAGGTTCACTCACAGCTGAGCTCAAGAAGAGGCGCACAGGCCAAGGGAGTGATGACTTATCAGCCACAGCTGAGTTCAACAAGAAATAGAGTGGTTAGAAGACCCACCGTCTTGCCTGATTTCCACGAGGCAGGACAATATGATCAGCTGTAGCTTACTTTGTTGAGAAAGCATCTCTAATGGTGCCTAGATTTGGATATTTCAGAGCCTCAGAACTGTAAGCTTTTACCCCTAATAAATCCCCATTATAAAAGCCAACACATTTCTGGTTCTTTTCATTGGTAGCCTTGTTGCAAACTAAGATATATATATACACATACACACACACACAAATGCACACACTCACATATATATAAAATAATAAATTTTTGAGCCATTCCCACTAAATACAGAAGCTCCACAAATTTACCTGCTTTCCCTGTTATTATTCAGAATTATACGAGATGTGTTAGCCAATAAATTAAATAAATGTATAATAATTCTCACTGTAACATTGTTTATACTCAAGAAATGAAAATTGCCCAATTTTTAGATAGGTTGTTTGTCTTTGTATTTTTAAGTTGTAGGGCTGCTTCATATATGTTTGAAACTTAATCTATTTGGATTTTAATTTTAATTACATTAAATAAAATAATTTTATGATGACATGAAAAAAATCTGTTTTCCTTTTTATACCTTGTTTACCTTTTATCTTTATGCTATTTTTATAGTCATAAATAAGATTTAAAACCTAGTAAAACAGAAAGAAAGAAAGGAAGCCACAGAAGCAAAGAAATAAAGGAAGGGAGGAATTGAGGGAGGGAGGGGGGAGGAAGATTGTTCCAGGCTTTAGAGCTAGGGAACTTTAGATCATTTATTTTATCTTTAAAAATTATAGGCCGCACACAATATACAAAAAAATTAATTCAAAATGGATCAATGACCTAAATGTAAGAGCTAAAACTATAAAATTCTTAAAAGGAAACATAGTTTTAAATCTTCATAACCTTGAATTTGGCAATGGATTGTTAGATATGATACCAAAACCAAAACAAACAAAAGACAAAGAGGTAAATTGGACTTCATTAAAATACAAAACTTTTCTGCATCAAAAGACATTATCAAATAAGTGAAAAGTCAGCCTGCAGAATGGGAGAAAATAGTTTCAAATCTTATATGGAATAAAGGTCTAATATCCAGAATGTAAAAAGAACTCTTACTACTCAACAATAAAAAGACAACACAATTTTTTAAAAACGGCTAAAGGACTAAAATAGACATTTCTCCAAAGAAGGTATGTAAATTGTTAACAAGCACATGAAAATATGAGCAATCTCATTAATCATCAGAGAAATGCAAATTAAAACCACAATAAAATATCCCTTCATCCCCACAGAGATGGCTATAATAAAAAAACAGAAAATAATAAGTACTGACAAGGATATAGAAAAAGTAGAACCTTCATATATTTCTGATGAGAATGTAAAATGGTTCAGTGCTGTGGAAAACAGTTTGGGGATTCCTCAAAAAGTTAAATGTAGAATTGTCATATGACCCAGCAATTCCTCTTTTATATACAAAACCAAAAGAATTGCAAATGAGTACTCAAACAAATACAATTACATGCATGTTCATAGCAGCACTATTCACGATAGCCAAAAAAAACCCCACAAATAACTATCAACAGATGAACGACTTCTAAAAATCGCAGTATATGCATACAATGGAATACTATTCAGCCATAAAAAGTAGCAAAATACTGATATATGCTACAACTTGGATGAACCTCAAAAAATTATGTTTAGTAAAAGAAACCATGGGGGCAAATGTGGCTCAAATGTTTGGGTGTCGTTTCCCATATGGAGGGACCTGGATTAGATCCCTGGGACATTCCAGGAAAATAAAGAAAAATACAGAAGGTGCACAGGCAGGAGGTGAGGCCCTGCAAGTGGGTGAGCCGTCTGGCCACAAGAGCAGGTGAGCCCCCAGGTCCCGCTGAACCATGCAGCAGGATGATGATGTAACAGGAGAGAGAAGCAGGGGACAGCCAAGACAAGATGCACCAAAATAACAAGAACTGGGGTAGCACAAGTGGCAGAACACCTCTTTTCCACTTTGGAGGTTCCCAGGATCAAATCCTGGTGAAAACAGGAGGAGAAGGATAAGAGGAGAGATCAGGAAACAGACATAGAAAATTGGCCAACTGATGGACACAAAAACAGCAAAAATGGGGTGGGGAGAGCTTAAAATGTATAAAAAGTAAATAAATACATCTAAAAAAAAATGACACAAAAGTTCACATATTGCATGATACCATTTATAAGAAATAACCAAAATACTTATATCCATGGAGACAGAACACAGGTTGGCAATTGCCAGGGGCTGGGGGTAGGAGAGAATGGGAAGTAAATCCTTAATGGGTACAAGGATTCCTTTCAGGCTAATGCAGCATTTTGGACCTAGATAGAGGAGGAGCTGTACAGCATTTTGAATGTACTAAATACCACTGAATTATTCACTTTTAAATTGTTGATTTTATTTTATAAGAATTTCTTCTAAAAAAAAATATTGGCTACTTTGGAGCTCCTCTTGTATGATGCAACTCACTGAAACAAGAATAATACAGGGAAGGAGGAGTTGACCCTGGAGAACCCATGCTGAGCTAGAGCAGGCCACCTGCTTAAGGGCCTCTCTGGAGGCAACCCTTGCTCTCCAAGGTCTAGAGCTGGGATCAAATCCCTCTGGTCATTGTTATTTGGCAGGTAGCGTTAAGAAGGTTTCCCCTTAGACAGAAGATTGCAGGGATATTTCCTTGTTCAGCAGTTCTTCCCCTGCATCCTCTAAAAGACAAAGTCAGCAGAAAACCATAGAGCTCCAGCTATATCTTTAGCTTTTGCTCCTGAATTTGAAAGGATGCCAAACAGGTATCCCGCACTGAAGGAATCTTTCACTGGAACAAGAAGACCAGGTGAAGACAAATCTCCTCAATCAAATCCATCTTGTCTTAAAACTATTCACTCTGGGAACCTATGAGTACACCAGCCAAGAACAGAGGTCAGATCCTCATTTCTCATCTTCCTTTGTTACCCATCAATGGGGGTGGTGACCATTTTACCTTCTTCTGGTCTAGACTAAACACTTTATATATCCATTTTTACCAGGCATTATGTTTCCTCCCCTCTGTTTTCTGACTTTTAACATCAGGGGTTCTAAATCCGACTTGCCTTCATGCAAATCCATTGGTCCCAACTCAGAGAATAGCCCAGTCTTTGTGGACTCTCATGCTAGGTTCTGAGATTATGGTGAAAATAGTGGACATGATAGATTCACAGAAACTCCAGAATGGGAAGACATTGGAATGACAGATGTGCACAGCTTTCATTTTCAAAATGAGGGCTTCCCCTGCCAGACTTCCATGAATACTCATGTGACACTCCTGCTTGGGTTGATGCCGAAAGGCAGAAGGGGTTTCTATTTAGTACCAGGGATACCCAAGGAACCTTGTTTTCCCATCTTTGGAATTTCTAAGCTGGAATGGATCTTAGAAACTATCTGATTTTTTTTTTTTTAATGATAAGACTAATGCTCATAGGGGTCAAATGACTTACTCAGGAGCCTAAAGTGGCAAGAATTGTCTGCCAGATAGTAAATCAAAGTTTACTGCTCATTCACTTTGCCAGTTGCCTCTTTCGTGGTTTATGCTTAGTTCCATTTGGAACTGGAAAACAGTACTTTTCATTACTCTGGATTCTGTTCCCAGCTACCTTCCTTTATTCTCCAGTGTGAATAATAATCCCTGTTCTTTCCTCTTTCCTTTTCAGGTATGATTCTCTACACTCGTCCTCCCCATGTTCTTCATCTTGGCCAATAGTCTACTGCCCTGAGCCAGGAAGGGATGACAAGTTCTGACATGGCATGGCTGCTTCTGCTTCATCATCTTTCCTGGGTCAGTCTTGAAGCTTTCCTCATAATGCCTCATCCCCACACACACTCTGAGCCTGTTGACCCATTCAAGTGTTCTTTCCAGTTCTTATGCTTTTGAAGGGAAACTGGAATGTTCCATGGAAGTTAACAATGTAACCACAATCACTGAATTTGTTCTTCTGGGACTGTCTGCCAATCCTCATGTCCAGGTACTACTCTTTGGACTGTTCCTAGTGATTTATCTCTTGACCATCACAGAAAACCTACTGATGCTGCTGGTGATCAGAACTCATTCCCGTCTCCACACTCTCACGTACTTCTTCCTGAGTCATCTCTCCTGCCTGGATGCTTTCTATTCCTCTGTCATTGTGCCTAAACTGCTGGAGAACCTTCTTTCTAAGTGGAAGACTGTATCCCTCCTTGATTGCTTCACCCAGATCTCCTTAGTTATCTTCTCTGGTGCCAATGAAGCTTGCCTCCTTTCTGTCATGGCCTATGACTGGTTCCAGACTGTGTGCCACCCACTGCTGTATGTGGTGGCTATGAACAAGAGGGTGTGCATTGGCATGGTGGAGGTATCCTGGGCCATGGGCATAGGGACAAGCCTGATGAACACTCTCCTCCTATCTCAGCAGCACTTATGTGGTCCCAACCTCATCCGCAGTTTTGCCTGCGAGCTTCCCCCAGTGCTCCTGTTGGCCTGTTCTGACCCTTACACTAACATTGTCTCCATCTTGACCACCATGGTGGTCTAGGCCTTGGCAACCTTGTCTTGTTGCTGGGTTCCTAAACCCATATCATCTTGACAGCCCTGGGAATAAACTCTGCCAAGGGTCAGAAATAATCTTCTCCACTTGCTCTCCTCATTTCCTCGTGGTCACCATCTTTTACAGTTCAGGATTTTTCAGGTATGTCATACTATACCCCTTTAATGTAAATATGGGTATTCCTCACTCTAAAGTGGTCTTGGTCTGTAGAACAGAAGCACTGCAAAGTATCAGGAGAATAATTGTGCTGGAATTCAGAAGGACTGGGTTCCAATCCTGACTCTGCTGTGAACTAGTTGTGCAACTATAAAGAATCCATTTTTTTTTTCTGGGCCTCAATTGTCTACTCTGAAAAAATGAGCTTAGACAAAAACTAAAAATTTCCCTATTTTATTAACCTGAGATTTGGGAGTTCCCAAAAGAAATCAAAATGGCTTTCATAGATTTTTATTCAGTGCTAGACCAAAAATAAAATGCATCATTCTTAAAACAGATGCAATATTTCTTTCCTCCTGGAAGATGATATCTCCAAATGTATTTTGTGTAATAACTGTTTATTAGTCACCTATACACCAGCTGCTTAACATCGTCAGACTCAATTTTAATATGTATGACTCTACAAGAGAGGCATTAACCCAATTTTCAGATAAGGAACCCAGGATTCAGGAGTGAACAGATAATTCCACTAAGGTCCCACAGCAAGCTAATAATGGAGCCATAATTTGAGCCAAGTTCTCATCAATTTCAAATCTCTTGCTCTTTCCTACCATGCGTCTCTTGAACATAAACAGCTCTAGCTGGAAAGTCCTCCCTTACTAGAAGACAGGACAACCAATGCGTGTGCTCTCCACTAGTGAGCAGGAAATGGATTTGCCCAAGTTTCTCAACACTTTTCTTACCTGCATGTGACTTAGAGAGAAGTCAAGGGGTAGGAAAAGATGATAAGGAATGTTTTAGGGGATGTCTACTGAGCCTCATGGCAAAATAGCTCACCAGCCACGGACATGACTGTGGACATCACTTCTTTGTCTCAGTTTCCTCATATGCCATTAGAGAACAATAAGATTTCTTCCACATGCTTCACAGTAATGTTAGGAGAAGCAAATTCAGTTGTGAAGAATGATAGTAAAATGAGTATTTTTCAGCCAAACACACCAGAACCCTCAAAGAACATTCTTTGGGTAGTCTATACTGCTTCCAGTGATGATAGTGACATTGGAAAAAAAAAAAAAAACTATCTTAGAATGCTTCATTAGGAACTACTTTCACTGGCACTAACAAAGATGCACCAAAAAACTTCAGTCTTATTATTTTGGAATCATATCTTATGCTTAATATATTTTATCTCCCATTTTATTTACCAGTTTTGACTTCATATAATAATTCATCTTTTCTAAACTAAAGAAAAATGCAACTAAATGGACAAACATTTGTTCCATGAAACATTACAAAAATAATGTGATATGACACTGAGAGTAATTTCCAGAGCCATAAATGTTGGAAAAAATGGAAGAATTATTGGCCTAAGCATACAAGTTTCAAGGAACAACTGTCAAAAGATGAGGATATAGTGTGCCCATATTGTTGTCCATATAAGGGGATAGGGGGAGAAATCTTCATATTGTCATTATAACTATTACAGAAAGCTTTGAAAACTATAAAGTGTTACTGAAAAGCATTAAATTATTAGTATATTCTAACCTGCAGCCTTTGATATGCTGCAGAACTTCCTTTTTTTCTCAGGAACTCTCCTATGACTTTCTACATAAGGTCATTCATGTTTAGAGGAAATTTGAAGGCAGAAATGACTGATGTTTCACTGATCAGTCATTTCTAAGTCCTGCCCCCAGTGAGGGTTGACTCAGCTCTGAGGACCCCCTTGGCGGTCACTGGGATGGGATATACCGTGACTGCCAACAATATTGTGGCTCTTGTCCTGAGCTTAGTTTGCTATTTTGTGCAATTCCCTTCAAGGTACATGACTCCAGCATCTGGCTCAGGCCTAGAGCAAGCACTCTCTGTTCAATACAGTGTGGTGACCCCTTTAATAAATCCCTTCATCTACAGTCTTAAGAACCAGGAGGTGAAGGCGGCTTTGAGGACAATGCTGGCTAGCCTTCTAAACCAGGCTCCACAGCCTCCTCAGGAAGAAAAGTTCTTAGAGGTAAAGGAAATGGAAGCAGAAAGAGCTCTCACCACTCAGTCCTTTCCAAAACAGAGGACTCAGTGTGTCTGTCCTGAATCCCACCCCAGTCAGGAGGCTGGGAAATCTTCACGGAGCAGGCAACACCCGCCCACAGGATGCCCAGCCACTGCACAAGAAAGTACCTTCTGGTTTCACTAGTGATTACTATACTTATTATGTTTTCCTCTTATTTGTTGTCCCTTCTTTCCACTCCTCCCCTTTATGCCTCTTTCTCTCATTTTTATTTTTGTCAGACCACTGGCAAATACCCCATGGCATTTTGGAAGGGTCCATCTTGGTTACTGCGAGACCCAACTCCCCGTTTGTTCCCATCACAAAAGGTGAAAGATCCACAGCTCTATAATATCTTAGAAAGAGATAAAATAAAATTAGTGTGTCTCCTTGCTTTTACTCTTAACAACTAACACCTGAAGTAGAGCCTAGCAAATAGCAAATCCTCAATAACTGTTGACAGGTTAAGGAATGAATGTTGGACCTGTCTGAAGAGTCTTTTCTCTGGCATGACCCTAGGAATGGGAGTTGGTGAGTAACCCTCTCTGAAGTCTAAGCATTTTGAGAGCAAAATCCGTATCTAATAGCTCCTGTACCCCAGTGTCTAGTACAGTCTTATCAAATCATAGGCTCTCAAAGTGTGTTGGACAAATGAAAAAAAGAATGAATGGGAAAGAGAAGAAAGAGTTGGAGAAGAAACATGAAAAGGATCATTTCATTTTCTCCAGTAAAATTCCTGCCTTCACAGGACAGGTGTCACAGGAAGTTAGCAAGGAGGAGAAATCAGGATTAAAGGAGAGAAAGAGAATCTATAGTTCCAAGTCCTCCTTGCACAGGGCTCAGTGAACAGCCAGCACTTTGGCAGCCTCTGCCTGAACCTCACCACCTCACACTTTAGCCTGGACCAGTGCAGGTCCCTGCCTGGTTCAGGTCCTCATTTCAGACCTAGACAAAAGAGGAGTTGGAGAAAGCAGAACAAATGGTCAGCTGCCACCCCACCTCTAGTTTAGTACCAAGATAGTTCTCAGGAAGAGAACAGCAGCAGTTCCCTGTCCTGCTTCTGCACAAAGACTAAGAGGTGTGCTTCCATCAAGACTGCTTCCATGCCAGGTCCCAGGCTTCTGCATGTCTATTCTTTAGCCTCTGACCCTCAGGCTAAAATCCTCTCTACAAATAAACTCTTATTCTTGTTGAGTTCTTTAAGCAATGGCCGCTGAAGGTCATGTCATCATATAGAGGTGTACAGGTCTTCAAAGGTGGATTTTCCTAATCTTCTATGTAGGATGAAGGCCAGAGCTGCAGAGCTGAACAACACTGCACAGCTCAAGCTGCATTTCTGTTCTAGTCACTTGATGGAGTTGGTCTCTTACATTTCCCCCAGCACTTGGATTCCTGCCAGTGTAGCTGAGGCAGGGTACCATTTAAGAAGTAGATTGGTGAGATCAGTGGGAAGAATGACCCTCCATCCCTGACCTTCTACATACACCCACACACAGGGTTTATTCATGAAACCCAGTGGACTTGGAGAAAAGCCTTTTTCCCCATAATTAGAAAGGGAATAGCATGCAATACCCCTGAGAGATGTATCATATTGTGTGAAATTCACACTAAAATGATATAACTGATACCTACTTATTTCCCAAGAGTTTGTTTTCATTGGATATACTAGAGTAATAGTCTCCCTGACCCCTGCCTGGCCCTTGTGGTCCCTAAACAGGCCATGGGGGCTTCATGTGGGAGATGCTGATCTCTGAGACAAGAGAAGCATGGTCTGACGGGCTAAAGCTTCATTGGGTGTGGGGGTTGGGAAGAGCATAATCCTCAGTATTGGACACCTTAGGAAGGCAAGAAGATGTGAATTTTATTCCCAGCTAAATTCAGAAACATGATAAATTAAACAGTATTTTAGCCATGCTAGATTGTCAAAGTAGGACAAGATCTCAGAAAACCATGAAGGTCAAAACCCTCAATTTAAGACGATGAAATTGAGGCACAGGTGGAAGAACGTGGATGAGAAGTACAGAAGGACTTTTCCAATGAGATGGAAAGTGGCTGGGTGACTTCAGTATCTCAATGACTCTATTCTTGAGGTAGAGTACACAGTCCCACAGCAAGAAAATTGTAGGGCTAGAAAGATGTGCAATGGTACCTATGGCTTGCTTTAGGGTCTAGAACTAAACAAGTGAAATTAGATGTCCAAGGCCAGGTGAAGGGAGGGTTGGGTTTCAGCCCTCAATTATGGAATACCTTATTAAGAAATTTTCTAGAGAGAAGTGGAGTGAGGGAAACTTAAGAATTGGATACCATGGGAGCAGATGTGTAGCTCAGTACTTGAGCACCTGTTTCCCATTTACAAGTCCTGGGTTCAATCCCTGGAACCTCCTTAAAAAAAATTGGAGACCTGAGTCTGCTTAATGAATTCTCTTTGGAGACTATATTTTAGATTAACTGATCAGGAGATAGAGAGAGAGGGCAGTGGTGCTGGGGCTAGGAGGATGAAGGGAAGGAAGAAAGGGGAAATAGAAAATAAAATGAGAATTCACTAGTAACCAATTCCTTCAATATCTAGAATCTTCTTGGCACACATGATGTCATCAGTAAAGTCATTACCCAGGAACTCTAGCAAGAGTCACAAGGAAAAGAATGAGTGGCTAAGAAGTGTTATCCAGAAGGGCAATGAATTTCCCTCATCCCTGGCTCCACTGAATCTTTACCTTCTCTGAATTGAAATGTTATGCCTGTTGTCTTCTATATGAGAAGGCCAATATGTTAACCCTTCCCTTCAGCACCACTGCCCTCTCTCTCTATCTCCAACTTCCCATCAAATGATTTATCCTGAAAATGCAGGGTATCAGACTTTAAGTCTCCCTCACAGCTCAGATTATTTACCAACCACTGATCTTCTGGGGACATCTGGGGATTTGATTATCCTGAAACCCTAAACAACTTCTTACTCAACACTGTCAACACTGTCAATTCAAGCCCTAGAGTTGATGTGGAGCCCAGCTAAGGTAGTTATGCCAGAGTTGTGCTTGACACCTAAAAGGAGATAATTACAGGTGCAGACTCAGGAAAATAGAGGAACAGAGTAAAAGAGGCCACTCCTTGTTACAGGTGGTGTAACACATGTTCCTTGACTGAGGGATCTGGTGGTCCCTGCACCAACATTTATTACTGATCTGGAAGAGTCCATATTCTGTGCTGCCATTGATACTGACTTTGGTTTGTGTATCAAAACCACTGATATGAAATGTGATACAGATACTCACCATGTGGGTCTCCACTCCCTGACACAACATATTATGACAGGATGAACACTCAAACACTCCCCAGAAGCCTACTCCAGATGCACCCCTCCCTGAATGCCCCCCCAAAATACACGCTAAATCAGTGACACTACCTTGTCATACAGCCATAAGAGCATTCCCACTCCTGCACTTTCAACATCATACCCACAAATCCCTTGTTCACCAAGTTCCCACCGCATCTCTACCCCCAGTACACTGGGAATTCTAACCCACCCTTCCTAATCTACCCACCTGTCAACCATGCACCACCAAACCCAGTAATATCCCTCCGCACCTGTCCAATCCTTCAATATGCAACTGTACTCTATCAATTTACCATAGATTATGTCCATATGGATGATGGCTCACAACCTTCTGTTCTCCTTCTCTCCCTTGTTAACCTATATTTCAGACCATGGTTCTCAGAGACTGCTCACTTTACTCAATTCAAATCAGTGAGGCCATATACTGTTCATCTTTCAATGCCTGGCTTGTTTCACTCAACATAAGGTCTTCAAGATTCATCCATGTTATTCCGTGTGTTAGCATTTTATTCCTTCTTACAGCTGAGGAATATTCCATTGTATGTATGTACCACATTTTGTTTATCCATTCTTCTGTTGATGGGCATCTGAGCTGATTCCAACTCTTGGCAATTGTGAACAATGCCACTATGAACATTGGAGTGCATATACCTGTTCGTGTCTTTGCTTTCAATTCTTCTGGATATATACCCAGCAGTGGAATTGCTGGGTCATATGGAAGATCTATTTTTAGTTTTCTGAGGAACCACCATACTGTCCTCCACAGTGACTGGACAATTCCACAATCCCACCAGCAGTGGATGAGGGTTCCTATTCCTCCACATCCTCTCCAAAACTAATAGTCTAATGTTTTTTTTAATAGCTGCCATTCTGATGGGTGTAAGATGGTATCTCATTGTAGTTTTGATTTGCGTTTCCCTAATAGCTAGGGATGTCTAGCATTTTTTCATGTGCTTTTTAGCAATTGGTATTTCTTCCTTGGAGAAGTGTCTTTTCAGGTCACTTGCACATTTTTTAAATGGGTTGTTTGTCTCTTTATTTTCAAGGTATAGGGTTTCTTTATATATGCAGGATATTAGGCTCCTATCAGATATATGGTTGCCAAATATTTTCTCCCATTGGGTAGGCTGCCTTTTTATATTCTTAATAATGTCCTTTGAGGTGCAGAAGCTTTTAATTTTGAAGAGATCCCATTTATCTATTTTTTCTCTTGCGGCTTATGCTTTGGCTGTGAAGTTCATGAAACCATTTCCTATGACAAGTCCTGTAGATGCTTCCTTACATTATCTTTCAAGGTCTTTATGGTTTGGGCTCTTATATTTAGATCTTTGATCCCTCTTGAGTTGAGTTTTGTATAAGGTGTGATATGGTATTCCTTTCTCATTATTTGCATATGGTTATCCAGTTCTACAAGCACCAGTTGTTAAAGAGGCCATTCTCACCCAGTTGAATGGGCTTGGTGGCCTTATTGAATATCAGTTGACTGTGTATTTGAGGATCTCTATCAGAACTCTCAATTTGATTCCATTGGTCAGGATGTCTATCCTTGTGCCAATACCATGCAGTTTTGAGCACGGCACATTTGTAGTATGTTTTAAAGACAGGTAATGTGATACCTCCAACTTCATTTTTATTTTTTAATATGTCTTTGGCAATTCGGGGCCTCTTACCTTTCCAAATATATTTTGTAGTTGGTTTTTCTAGTTCCTTAAAAAATACAGTGTTGATTTTTATTTGGATTGCATTAAATCTGTAGGTTACTTGTGTAGGATAGACATATTGATGA
>JAQZBX010034302.1:0-25048 GCA_029593785.1 Cabassous unicinctus
TAAAATTTGTTTTTCTGTCTTCTAAAAAATTGATTTCTAGGAATTGTTTATAATTTTGTTTCAGAAGTTTTAATGAAGATGTTTTCCATTTTTATATTCTAAAACTTTATTGTTTTACTTTTCACATTTAATTTTACAATCTTTTTGGAATTGTTTTTTTTTCTTTCCATTTGGTTCTTTTTAAAAAATTTTAAAAATATATTTTTATTACAGAAGTTTTAAACTTACAAAACAATCATGCACGTGTGGAATTCCCATACAACACTCCTTCACTACCACACCACACCATTGTGGAACGTTTGTTACAGATTTTGAGATAATATTATTGCCTATTACCACTAACTATGGTCCATAGCATACATTTGACATATTTTTTTCCATATACCCCTATTAATAACACAGTACACCTTTGACACTGATGCAAGAATATTATAGTATATTGCTGTTAACTACAGTCTATAGGTTACATTAATTGTATTTTTCCCACACTTCTCTACATGCCCTCCACCCTGCAATAGTGATATACATCCATGCTAGTTCACGGGACATTCTTGCATTTGTACTATTAACCACAATCCTCATACACCTCTACGCTCACTACGTTATTCAGTCCCTAGACTAGTCTCTAGCTTTCTTTCAATTGATATTTATATCCCTAGACTACCTTTTTCAGTCACAATCCAACTGCATTAGTTCTACTCACTATAATGTGTTACCATAATCTTTTAGTTTTTATTTTTTCATTCATTTATTTCACTCCAATCCCTCGTTGTTTGCACTTGCTGTGTCTATTTGTCTTCCCTGTTTTGTTACGAGGCACCGGGAACCAAACCTAATTGCTTGAGCCACCTCTGTTCTCTGCTTTGTGTGTGTCTCATTATGTTTTTCTTCTTGTGTCTCTTGTTGCGTCATCTTGTTGCATCAGCTTGCTGTGCCTGCCCATTGTGGCAGCTAGCTGTCTTGCTTATCTTCTGTAGGAGGCACCGGGAACCTCTGCTCCCTGCTTAGTTGTGTCTTTCGTTATGTTTTTCTTCTTGTGTCTCTTGTTGTGTTATCTTGCTGGTCAGTGTACCGCACTTGCCCGTCATGCCAGCTTGCTGTCTTCTTTAGGAGGCACCGGGAACCGAACCAGGGACCTCCCATGTGGTAGGCGGGAGCTCAGTCACTTGAGCCACATCCGCTTCCACCATAATCTTTTTTACAGTCAAGTTAGTTAAAACTTCTACATACATTAAGCATTAGTACTCCTTCTCAGCTCTCCTCTTATTTCCTAATAACCTATACTCTAGGTTTTAAGTCCATGCATTCTTACTGCAGCATAGTATTCCATCGTATGTATATACCATATTTTGTTTATCTATTCATTGGTTGATGGAGGAATTTATTTTTACATACAGATGTACAGTGTGAAGAAAGGGTCAAGATACTCTAAGGGTCAAGATACTCTACCCACCCCCCCAACAGCTATCCGATTGGCAGAACATCAGACTGTCCTTTCCCATCGCATTGCAGTAGGTAACTTCATATGAGTGGTCTCTTTGTCTATCTTTGCACCAATGGCATACTATCTTAATTACAGAGTGCAGTGTAAGTATTCCAGCTTTCTTCTTTTTAATTAAGATTACCTTGGCTGTTCTTGGTACTTTGGATTTCTATGTGAATTTTAGGATGATCTTAGTTTCTGTAAAAAAACACTTTGCTAATAATTTGATTGGGACTTCATTAAATCTATTGGTTAATTTGGGGGAACAATGAAATCTTTACAGTATTGAGTATTCCAATCAATAAGCATAGACCATCCCGCCATTGATAAATACATGAAAAGGTGCTCACCTGCATTGAATCATAAGAGATTCAAATTAAAAACACCATGCAATACTATTTAGATATCCACTAGAGATGACAGCACAACTCTGATGAAAATGAGAGCCACTGAGTGTACACTTTGAATGGACTGTACAAAGCATGGGACTGTGTAACACAGGGAATCCTGTGGTGGAAGATGAACTGTGGTTAACAGAACAAAATATGAGAACGTTCTCTCATAAACTAGAACAAATATATAATACCAATACAGGGTGTTAATAATCGGGTAGTTTGGGGGAAAATACAGCAAACCTAAGATATGGGCTCTAGTTAGTTCATAATTTCTAACAAATGTTTCACAACAATGCAAGGTGTTGGTGGTGGGGTGACATATGGGAGCTCTGTATGATGATATGCATGTTTGTTTTGTAAGTTTATAACTTTTATTATACACCTATTTATGTATGTTCATGTATGAATGATCTACTTCAATAAAATTTTATATTAAAAAATATCCACTAGGGGGGTTAAAGTGAAAGAGAGAGAGAGAGAGAGAGAGAGAGAGAGAATATCCAGTATTGGCAAGGAATGTATCCAAAGTACATCCAGTTTGGAAAACTGCTTGGCAGCATCCTCCAAAGCTGAACATTTGCATGTCTCAGGACCTAGCAATTCCAGGCCTAGAATTACTGCTTTAGTTTCCTGGCTGCTAAAACAAATACCATAGAATGGATTGGCTTAACAACAGGAATTTTCTGGCTCATGGTTTCAGAGGCTACCTGGGGTTGGTATCTTCTAGCTGACTCGCAATCTTCGGGGTTCCTTGGCTTCTCCATCATGTAGCAATGCACATGTCGGCATCTTCTCCTTTCTCTTCTGGTTCAGTTGACTTCCAGCTTCTGGCTGCTCCCCGTGGCTTCTCTCTGTGTGGCCAATTTCTTTTGCTTATAAGGCCACTGCAGCCATATTGCATTAACGTCCACCCTCTTTCAGTTTGGGCACATCTTACCTAATAACATCTTCAAAGATCCTACGTACAAATGGGCTCATGCCCATAGGACCAGGGCTTGGGACCTGAACATGCCTTTTGTGGGGGGCATGATTCAATCTCCAACATTTAGTGTTCACTAAATGACAAGTACCAGAAAGTTCACTTCAGCACTATTCACAATAGCCTGGAAACTTCCCAAATGCCCAGTGGTTATAGATAGGATAAATAAATTGTGGGTTACTCACACAGTGAAAAAATACACAGCACTGAGAATAAGCCATCTATACCTATAGGCAAGAATAATGGACAAATCTTACAAACAATATTGAGTGAAAGTAGCAATCCCATTTACATAATATTCAAAGGAGGACATACTATGTGAAATTCCTTATCCAAAGTACTGAAACAGGAAAGCCATTCTATGTTAGAAGTCAGAATAGTGGTTATCCTTGATGGGGCACAGTGACTACAAGGAAATACAAGAGGCTGCTGGATTGCTGATAACGTCCTTTCTTGAGTTAGGTCCTGGGTGCTATGTCTCAGTTTGTACAAATTCACTGAGTTGTACTAGTATGATATTGCAGGGTTTTGTATGAATATTATGTTTTAACAAAAAGTTTTCTTAAAAGGAGGTACAGAATTGGGATTTTCACTTTAAACCAATTGACTTGCAAATAAGTCCCCCAACCCAGAAGATTTATATGACCAATCATCTAAAATTTCTTAAAAATTTTTTTTTTACTAACATCAAAAAATTTTATGCCCCAGAGAAGCTTTCAAAATTAGATATCAGTTTACAAGTTTAAACACAGTATTTTGGAATACTGTCTCTTTAAATCAAGCACATCAAACTCTTTCTAAACATCTAATTGGGCATATTATCTTTACCTTGTTTTTGTTTTTTTTTTGAAATGATAAAATGGAGAAATGAAGGGTATGAGATACTACTAGTTTCAATGAATTTGTCTTCATTTTCCATTCAAGTCATCACTTAATTATTCCTGCCTGTTGTAGTGATTTATCAATGCCTTTAGCATGGGCACAAGGGTATATTGTATTTGCAAAGAAATGGGACATCATGACACATGCATACCACCCTTTCACTTATCAGCTGCAGACCTGTGGTGTTAATGTCTGTTTGTCCTAATGTTTTTCTTTAGTTTGGTGTCAATGCTAAACTAATCAGTGGATGCAGTTACAGAATTCCAGGAGACTTCCTTTTTAGAAATGACAATGCAATTTCCCAACATATATGCTGCAAATGCTAGTTTACTTCCTTTTCTTCTATTTCTAGAGGATATCCTACTGTGATAGGGGATCACATTTCTATAATCAATAAAATGAGAATTAAAAATGAAACTAAGAATTACAGAAAAGGATGAGGCTGTTTAACTGAACCCCTCAACTAACAGGCAAGATGGACAATTTTAGTGGTTTTCTCCCCCCCAAATTATAAAGTTATAAGATTATAATGCAATTATAATTTAAGTTTCAATAAAAATAAAAACTGTTAGAGTAGAATATAAGTTTTCATATAATAGAATATGAATTGTTACAAAAGAGCTGACAGCAGAATATTTTGTTCTGTGTTTGTATTTACCCTGACTTTTGCAATGCAGTTAAAAACTTTTAAGGACTACGTTACAATAACCACCACTACAAAGAGATTTGAGGTATTGTTGAAAGCTGTGGAAAACCCTTTTTAACTGCATTAAATATTTAGAGGTTCCATTTAAAACAGCATGGAGGTTACCCAACAGCGCAGACTGCAGAGAGTGTTTAATAGTTGTTTTTTTAATTAGAAAAGTCGTAGGTTTACAGAAAAATAATGCAGAAAATACAGAATTCCCATGTATCAGCCATCCCCCGCAACAGTTTTCCCTATTACTGACAGGTTACATTAGAGTACTATACCATTAACTATAGTCCATAGTTTACATTAAGAATTCATTATAGTGTACAGTCTTCTGGTTTTAAAAGTTTATTCTAGTAACATATATACAACCTAAAATTTCCTGTTTTAACCTCATCCAATTATATAATTCAGTGATGTTAATTTCATTTACAATATTGTGCTTCCATCACTACCATCCATTACCAAAAAAACTTTTCCATCACCCCAAGCAGAAACTCTGCATCAATTAAACATTAATTCCCCATTCCGTATCCCATCCCTGAACCTGGTAAGCTGTATTCTAGTTTCTGACTCTATTTTGCTTATTTTAATTATTTCATACAACTGAGATCACAGAATATTTGTCCTTTTCTCTCTGGTTTAATTCACTCAACATGGTGTCTTCAAGGTTCATCCATGTTGTTGCATGTATCAGAACTTCATTCCTTTTTATGGCTGATTAATATTCCATGATATGGATATATCACATTTTGTTTATCCATTCATCTACTGATGGACACTTGGGTTACTTCCATCTTTTGGCAATTGTGAATAATGCTGCTATGAACATTGGTGTGCAAGCATGAGTTCCTATTTTCAATTCATTTGGGCATAACACTAGAAGTGGGATTGCCAGATCATAGTGCTTAACTTTCTAAGGAACCACCAAACTGTTTTCCACAGAAGCTGCACCCTTTCACATTACCATCAACAGTATATGAGGGTTCCAATCTCTCCACATCCTCTCCAACACTTTTCATTTTCCATTTTTAAAATAGTAGCAATTGTAATGGGTATGAAATAGTATCTCATTATGGTTTTGATATGCATTTCCTTAATGGCTAACGATGTTGAGCATCTTTTCATGTGCTTATTGGTCATCACCATTTCTTTGGAGAAATGTCTATTCATGTCTTTTGCCTGTTTTTTAAATTGGGTTGTTTGGGTTTTTTTTTTTGTTGAATGGTAGGATTCCTTGATATATTTTAGATATTAAACCCTTATCAGATAGGTGGCTTCCAAATAGTTCTCCCATTTCGTAGGTTGTCTTTTTTTCTCTCAAGATGAAAGTCCTTTGATGCACAAATGTTTAGTTCTGATGAAGTCCCATTTATTTTATGGTGTTGGGGTCCACCTTCATTCTTTTGTCTATGGATATCAAGCTTTCATAGAACCATTGGTTGAAGAGACTAATCTTTCTCCACTGAGTGCACCTGGCACCCTTGTCCCCACCCCATATAACAGTTTGTGACTGAAAGTCTGTTTTATCTGACATTAGTATAGCTACCCCAGCTCTCTTTTTGTTATTATTTGTATAGAATACTTTTCTCCATCTTTTCACTTTCAACCACTTGTGTCTCTGAATTTAAGGTGAGTCCCCTATAACCAGCATATAGTTGGGTCATGCTTTTTTATCCATGCTGCCAATCTCTGCCTTTTGACTGGAAAGTTTTAATCATTTACATTTAAAGTAACTACTGATATTTGATCTTTGTAAATCTTATACCTTTTGGTACCTCAATTTTCCAGTAATGCCTATCTCATATTTATTTGATTTTTTTGTAGCATACCATTTTTCATCCCTTTTCATTTCCTTCTGCTTACATTTTTCATATTATTTCCTTTGTGTTTACAATGGAGCTTAAATTTAACATCCTAAATATATAACAAATCACGCTTGCTTTGATTTGATACTAACTTAACTTCAATAGCATACACACTGTTCATAAACCCCCATGCCCCTACCTATTTTCTGTACTTGTTACAAATATCTTTACACATTGTATGTCCAAAAGCACAGATTTATTACTTGTTATGCATTTGCATTTTAAAAACTTGTAAGAAGTAAACTGTAGAGTTACACCCTACAATAATAGTACTGGTATTTATAATTACCCAAATGTCTTGTTCTACGCCTGTACAAACATACAGAAACACAGTCATCAGTTTAATTTAACTATGCTTTGAGCGACTTCACAGAATAATTCCTCCACATTCAGGTCAACTGTCTCTTTTCCCTTATTAATTCTCACAAAACTAATAAATACACTGTTACATATTTGCTGATAAATAAATAAATAAATCTTAAAAAAAAAAAAAAAGAGTGATACTTAAAAAAAAAATAGGTAGAGGAGGGAAGAAGGAGGAAAAGAGAAAGGTATTTGTTACAGGAGGCCAGCTGGCTAGAAAATCGCCTTTTGTAACCACCCATGTAATAGCGAACTCAGGCAAGGGCCAGCATCAACTATGCTAAAACTGGGTGAAAGGTTGTTGCAGAGTAGGACCTGGTATCAAATATATGGGTATGACCTAACACCAGGTATCAAATATCACTTACCAGTTACAAGGAGAAAGAGAGATCAAACATGGTTATGTGCCTCCTGGTTTACGGAAATGGAAAGCACACAACATCACCTTGCCAGAAATGTTTAATCTTAATCTAAGGATGAGGATAATCAGATGAATCTGGGCTGCATGACATTATATAAGACAAGTGGCTTGAATTCTTCAAAAATGAAATGTCATAAGAGCCAAAAAAAAGGGAGGGGGATGGTCCAGATAGAGATGAAAGAAACAATATGACCAAGGACCACCAATGTGTTGATTCTCTATTGACCCTGAACTGGAGAGGGTTAGGGTGTGGAGGTCTAAGGGATATTTTGAAACAACTAGAGACGTTAGATAATATTATTGCATCATTGATAAACGTCTTGGGTGTGACAACAGTCCTGTTGTTATGCAGGAGAATGTCCTTGTTCCTAGAAGATGTGTGCTGAAGAATAGGGGTAAGGTGGTTGTATTGTCAGCCAAAAGGGGTGCTAATGCAAAATAACAGAAATAGGTCAATGTCTTTATAAAGGGTATTTATTTGGGGTAGAAGTCCACAGTTACTAGGCCTTAAAGTTTAAGTTTCTTCCCTTACAAAAGCCAATTGCCACGTGTTGGAGCAAGACAGCTGCCGACGTTTGCCAGGGTTCAGGCTTCTTGGGTTCCTCTCTTCCCGGGGTGTTTCTCTCTGGGCTCAGTGCCTCTGTTTCCTCCACAAGGTCAGCTGTAGACTATGAGGCTCTCGGCTTTGTTTCTCTCCACAAGGCCAGCTGTGAACTCTCAGGCAAACGGCTCGTCTCTATCCTGGGGCCTTCTCTCCTTCCTCATGACCAAGCTCCTCCGTCTGCTTGCCTCCCTGGCTCCAGCATCAAAACTCCAACATCAGAACTGCTTCAACTCTGTTCTTGCCATGCCTTTTATATTTGATTCCCCCACCCACCAAGGGGTGGGGTTCAACGCCTTACTGACGAGGCCCAGATAACGCCCTAATCATAACCTAACCATGCCCAGATGAACAGATCAGTTTACAAGCATAATCCAATATAGTTTTTTGGAATTCGTAATTACATCAAATTGCCCAACGGCTACAGTGGTCATGTGTGCCACTGACTCTCAGATGGTTCAGGGAAAAATATACAGAGAAAGCAATAGTGATAGTGATAGGAAACGAGAGGGAGGAGAGCAGGAGCATGTGCACATGAAAGCCAGCAAATGTGGCAACTGGTGAGTCAGGGCGAAGGGTACACAGATTTTTATTATACTATTTTTTCTTGAAAATTGACAAAATAAAAAAACAGGAAACAAAGGCCAATGCCCTTTTGGGTCTTGCCTGGACCCTGTGATGCTCAATTTTATGGGTCCACTTGGCTGGGTTCTGGCGTCCAGCTGTTGGGTCACAAGCTGGCCCAGGGGTTGTTGTGGGGGTATCTTGTAGCATCTATAATCATCTGACTTTAAGGTGATTACTCTTGAGAATGTGGGTAGGCCTCACCCACCACTGGAGGTCTCAAATGCAAAAAACTGAGGAGTCTGGAATAAGAAGGAATTCTGCCTCAAGACTACACCCTCCACTCCTTTTTGAGTTTCCAGCCTAAGGAATTCAGTCTCAAGACTTCAACATCACTGGTACTGGAATTTCCAGCCTCCGGCCTGCCCAACATCCTTCGGATTTGCCAGCCCCCAGAATCGTGTGAACCAGGTCCTTACAACAAATCTCTGTATCTGTATCTACATATATCCTGTTGTTTCTGTTTCTCTGGAGAACCATGACTAACAGACATCTAATCTTATGGCTTATATGACAGCAATCAGGGAGATGATCTGATCATTTTGGAATTCAGCAGGGAGGTAAAAACTGGTCAGAATAGGAACACAAGATTGAGTAACACATACAACAAGGGCCTGGGCCAAACTTGGTGGGCAGGGTACAAGTGTGCATCCTCAAACTATGTAAAAAGAGGTAATACAATGAGACTTTCAAAGGCACGGCCAACAATACAATTAAGTAAGTGGAACTGAGTCAATAAACAGTCGTGCCTTTGGTGCGCCTCCTGCAGTGTATCTCACTGTCTCACTCACTCCCCTGCTTTAGACCCTCCTCGGCTCCCTGCCATCTCCTGGGTAGTTTAAGCTCAGTATGCCTAGGGTCCTATGTGATTTGCAACTGCTCATCTTCCTGGACTCACCACTCTCTCTCCACTTTCCCTACCCTCAAGCTGACAAACTACTCATATCTCCTAGAATGTTCTAAACATCTCTGTGCCTTTTCAGGCCACTCTTCTCTCCCCCTCTCCCTGCTCGCCCACCCCTTTTGTCTGCCTGGTGAATTGCTCCCTCTTCTCTCTGACCCTGAAGACTACATGCAATAGCTGCTGGAGGCTGAATGTGAGTGCAATTCTTTGGGTATCATAGTAGTCACATTTGGGGACTGAAGACCCTGATATGTATGAAGAATTGACAGCAACTGGCAGCAGCAGTGGTAGGTAGGTTTTTTAAAATTTTATTTTGAAGAGCATATTATGGTTTCTCTTTTGGTTACAAAAATAACCTGTATTACTGGAGTAATTTTAAAAAAATAAGAAAAGTTTCTTAATATGTTCATTTGGAAAAATACAGAGACAAAGAAAATAAAAATAATCCATAATTCCACTACCTAGAGATAATAATTCCTAACATCTATATATATCCTAGTCTTTTATCTATATACATATTCCTAATTTAATTTTTGTTCACTTAGGATTATACTATATGTACTGTTTTTTGTTTGTTTGTTTGTTTTTGTTTTGTTTGAGATATCAAAGCTGGGGATTAAAACCAGGCCCTCATATATGGGAAGCTGGTGCTCAACCACTGGGCCACATTGGCTCCCCTGACCTGGTTTTTTCATTTGTATGCTTGCTTGCTGTTTGGTTTTTGTGTTTTGTTTTGTATTTAGGAGGCACCAGGGACTGAACCTGGGACCTCCCATGTGGGAAGCAGGCGCTCAACCACTTGAGCCACATCTGCTCCCCTACACATACTGTTTTATAACTAACATTTTAAAACTTAAAATAGTTCATAAATACATGCCCATGCCAATAAGTAGTCTTCTTTAATACATTTTAATGGTTGAATAAAATTAAAATCTAAGATTGGATCATAATTCAGCTAGCTAAATTGGAAATTTAGGTCTTAAAGTTTTTCACTATTATACACTATTATAAACAATGTTGCGAAGAACAGGCTTAGACATGCACTTTGTTTATATTTCAATCTCTCATTTCCCTAGGACAAATTCAAGAGAAAATGATGAGAAAAAGGACATGGATATCTTAAGTACTTTTGATAACATCACCAAGATTGTGCCAATTTCTAATCTGAAGGCAATCTCCTCTTGGGTTCCCCTGCTGCCTTCTTGACAGTGGTGTAAGATGGTGGCCAGAAGAGCTGCTGGTGGTGGCAGAGGGTGAACGCCCCACACAGGGCCCCAGGAACAGATGGGAGAGGGCTCTCCTCCCAAGCCCCTGCTTCCCTCCCCTGCCCAGTCTCCTAGGAAGAAGGGGTTGGTGTTTGCCCCAGGTCAATTTCAGATCACAAAAAGGCCAAATTAGTCAGGTTAGGACCCAACCTAGAGCTTGGAGAGGAATGACACGCCCAGCAGCTGCACGGGACATCTCTTAGCAAAAAGGACAGTCTGTGGGGTAAACGTATGCAATCTCTTTTCATACCTACACACCATACATAATTGCCACAAGTTAAAATCTTGTTTTCAGCCTTGAGGGTTGCCTGTTTACAGTTGCAATTCACAATGGATAACTACATGCTGGTGAAGTCTTTGCTTACATAATTACCTAATTACGGCCTGTTTCTCTCACCATTTGGTGAGCCCTACAGGGGAGCTCCAAGGCAAAGGATAACTTAGGGCAGTTTTGAGAGAGAAGCTTCTGAGGAGTGGCCAGCAAGGGTGCTGTGCAGGGACTAATTCAGGGACAATGGTCCATCACAACTACCGCCAGGGTGGGAACCGACAGGTGGACTGCACCTGGGGGAGGGCCAGGACTGCCAGCCTGAGGAGCTGCAGATGAAAGGACTCGATAACGATGATGAAAACGGAATTTCAGGAGAGATTAAACTTGGCTGAGATGAGCAGCGCAGGCTGATGGGAGAAGTGATTCCCAATGTGATTTCCCCTGGCATCTTTGGATGCGAAGGGTTCTGGATCTAAGGAAAGGGCAAGTAAAGGCCAATATCACATCCTCTTCATTTGAAAGCAAGAGTTTCCTTTCCCCATTCCCCCAGAAAACCTCACGGAAATAGCACATTATCCACAATAAAGTGGAACAACTGAATTCAACCAGCAACATATATATATATTTTTTTTCAGTTTTCTACTTTTACTTGGAATTAAAACAGGTTGGTGTGATGACACGTGGATGATCTCCTGTGGTCACAGCATGAGATCAGGGACAGCCTAGCTGTGGAGTGAAGACCAGGGTCTCTGGGCTCATCGTTCTGGACTTAACTCCTGCCTCTACCATTTCCTAGCTGTGTAATCTTGGGGTCTCTACAAAGCCCCCTGTGCTTAAGTTCCTCATCATAACTGGGAAAGAATAGTGCCGTACAGAAAGGTAGTCTGTATAAATAAGTTAATTTACATCAATACATATATTTATAGAAATAAAAGATATAAATAAGGCAATTTATATAAAACTAAGGTAAATTTACCTAAAAACCAGAATAGTGCCTGGCATATGGTAAACATTCAATAAATGCTAGTTATTATTGTTACTGACAGCTATAAATGTTAGATTAATAAAAATGCTGAAACACTATTCTGGGATACATAGTAAAAAACAGGTGAGACTAGTGGTAGAAAACTTGAGAATTACCTGATAAAAGCAAAGATGCCACTTGGGTAGTCACTGGGTTAACACAAGACTCTAAACTGAGCAAGGAGCACTGGAGATGGAAAAGAATAAGAGAGAGAGAAAGGGAACAAGGGTAGGAAGAACAAACAAGATCTGGGGACCAAAGCTGGGAGAGGAGGGGGCAGAAGGAAGCTGTCTCTCATGTGTCAAGCATGAGTGGCTGGGAGAAGAGTGGTAGAACTCACAGAGATGGGGGTGTCAGGAGGTGGAGCATGTTTTGAGAGAAACTGATGAGTTTGGCTTTGGTCACCCTAGGTGGGACAGTGGGGTATACAACTGGGTAAATCAAGCAAGCAGGGAAAATGTATGGGCAGATGGAGAAAAGTGAAGTATGTGAACATCACATTCCATATATCTGCCAAAGTCTTACCCAAATGGTTCAGACAAATCTTTGGTAATTCACTGCCAAAATAAGCCAGAGCAGTAGGGGCATTTTTGCTCTTTGTAGAATCCGTTTCAATATGATTTTATAACAGTCAAATATAAAATAAAATATACAGAAAGGAGTATAAAATATTTAATAGATTAGAACAGAAATAATGCAATAACTTCATTTTTAACTGGTTATGAAGGAGATTAAAAAAAAACAAAAAAATTAAAAAACTAGGACATAGCTGAAAATGAAAGACTTAACTGGAGTCTATGGATTAGGTTCAGAAGTTGGTGAAACACTTGAAATTGTATATATGCATAAATGCATTTCCCAAGGGTGTATTCAAAGCTTTTATGTTTGTGACCAAAAAATATCATTTAAGGTGAAAATAGCTTGGTTCCTTTTTTTCCTTTTAAATAGGCTGTATGAGCAACAGGATTTCTCTAATCTCGTACCATGGAGTAACAAAGTAGTACAATATTAAAAACAAACATGATTTCATCAAATATTGTGCATCAAAGCACATTATCAAGAAAGTGAAAAGGCAACCTACAGAATGAGAGAAAATAGTGCAAATCATGTATCTGAAAAGGGTTAATATCCAGAACTTAGAGAGAACTCCTACAAACCCAACAAAAGGACAAACAACCCAATTAAAAACTGGGCAAAGAACTTGAATAGACATTTCTCCAAAGAAGATATATAAATGGCCAATAAGTACATGAAGAGATGCTCAATATCATTAGTCATTAGGGAAATGCATCATGAGGTACCACTTCACACTGACTAGGATGGCTATTATTAAAGAAACAGAAAATAATTGTTGATGAAGAAGTAGAGAAATTGGAATCCTTGTATGTTGCTGGTGGGAATGAAAATGGTACAGCTACTATGGAAAACAGTCTGGTGGGTCCTTAAAATGTTAGACATAGCATTACCATATGACTGGGCAATTCCCCACTTATGTATACACCCCAAAGAAATGAAAGCAGGGACTCAAACAGATACTTGTACACCAATTGTAACTGTAAGCTTCTACCCCAAATAAATACCTTTTATAAAAGCCAACAGATTTCTGGTGCTTTGCATTAGTATCCCTTTGACTGACTAATACAGAATTTGGTACCAGGAGAGTGAATCCATGCTTTTGCCATTACCAAAAATGGTGGAACGGTTTTAATGGGTCAGGGGTATTTTTTGGAGGAATTGTGAGATGCTTGACAGAAAAGGCCTAGATTGCTTTGAAGAGACTGTTGGTAGGAGTATGGATGCTAAAGAGACTTTTTTTTTGGGGGGGGGTGGGGTACCAAATTACTTTATTTGAAGGAATGGTACCAATGAAAGAACTTGGTGGATGTTGATACAACTTATAAAAAAGGTAAACCCAGCATGCATGCACTGCCCTGTGGCTCTGGGGAAGCCGGCATAAGGTTTAGCTCTCATCATCACTGCTTCCCAGAGTGTGCTTGTCAAAGAGATACTCTGCCAAGCCAGAATCCGGGGCCCCCATCTTGTGCAAGTTGGTTATGTAGTTACCCAATTCTTTGATGGACTTTACTTGCTCATTCAGGTAATGGGTCTCAAGGAAGTCACACAAGTGGGGGTCGTTTTTGTCAGTGCCCAGTTTGTGCAGTTCCAGTAGTGACTGATTCACCCTTTTTTTCAAGTGTAACGCACACTCCATTGCATTCAGCCCGCTCTCCCAGTCATCTCGTTTTGGTTTCTTGATATCCTGAAGGAAGATTCGGCTGCCTCGTTGGTTCTGCAGCTTCGTTAGTTTCTCAGCATGTTCCCTCTCCTCATGAGATTGGTGAAGAAAATATTTGGCAAAGTTCTTCAAAGCCACATCATCACGGTCAAAGTAGTAAGACATCGACAGGTAGACATAGAAGGCATAGAGCTCCAGGTTGATCTGGTGGTTGATGGCAGCCTCTGAGTCCTGGTTGTAGTTCTGGCGCACCTGCGACGGGGATGTGGGCGTCATGGCGGGCGGCTGGGGAGAGGTGGCGAGGGCTGCGTGACACTGGGAGGCCAGTGGGAGGCAGCTGGGAGTGGCTGGTCGACGGGGGCGAGCCCTGGGTTCCGTTCAAGCACTGTTGAAGCAGTAAACCACGGCAGCTCTCCGCGAAGATGTTTGGCCTAAAGAGACTTTTGATAAGGCCTTAGAAGGAAATGATGAAACTATTATTGGAAACTGGAGAAAAGGTGATCTCTGTTTTAAAGTTGCAGAGACCTTAGCAAGATTGATTCCTATATGGAAAGCAGAATTTGAAAATTACGAACTTGGACATTTAGCCAAGGAGATTTCCAAACTAAATGTGGAAAATGCAGCCTGACTTCTCCTTGCAGCTTATAGCAAAATGTTAGAGGAAAGAGATAAGCTGATAACTGAATTACTGGGCACAAAGAAACCAGAAACTGATTCCAGAAATTCCAAGCCTCTGTAAATCAAGCCCCCAGATGACAGTGCCCCATTTGAAGAATTAACTAAACTTGGAACTTGTAAGCCAGGATTGAAAATGCAGTTATCCAGGAAAGACTTGTGGAAAGTTTTACTGTCTGATGGCTTGGATCCCTGCTTCCTGCATGCTAAACCAACAAGATTTTTGCGAGAGCTGTATGAACAAAACTGCTGTCAGCGTGGACTAAAATGGAAGTGGAGGGGAGAGATGGTAGGGAAAACAGCTTTAAGAGGAAAACCATGGAAGCTGAGGTCTGGAATTAAGACATCTCCTTGGGCCAAGAAAGGGTAAATTTGCCCTGGCATTTGAAGAGGGTGGATGTTCCAGCCCACTATTCAGGGAGTTTTGCTGCCCCAGGCTACAGAGAGGGTGGAGCACACTTCCCCAACAGTTGGGGAGAGTGAGGTCGACACCCCATTGCTCTGAGAGGGGTGGGCTTGTCCCTCATAGATTATGGAAGGCCAGGCCACCAACTCACTGTTCTGAGAGGGTTGGACCTCAATGTCAGAGATTAGGGAGAATGTTGCTGCCACCTTCCTCTACTAAGGGGGTTGAGACTGTATCTCAGAGATTGCGTAAGGTGTGGCTATCACCCCAATGTTCTTGGAGGGTGAGGTCTGCAGCTCAGTCACCATCCAGATGCTTGATGAGGATAGAACCAAGAAAATGGCTGTTGGGCACATCTGTGGAAAGGGTGGGCCCTCATGAGTCCTCAGGGAGAAGAAACCATCATCTTAAGAATGACTCTCAGACTGTGAAATCTAATGGAGGATGCCCGGCAGGTTTTCAGAACTGAAGGGGACTCAGGACTCATGTTTCCCTCCCAAATTCTCCTTATGGTAATGCAAATGTTTATCCTATGTCTGTCCCTTTGTATATGCGAAGCAGATAAATTGTCTTTTAAGTTTCACAGGTCTACAGCCAGAGGGGACTCTGACCCAAGACAAACTGTATTTCCATAAAGTGATTGTGATGTGATTTTGTATATAACATTGTTACTGATTTAAGGTTTTGTTTTTTTTTAAATATTGTAATTTTTTTTTTTTTTAAAATTCAGAGGGTGGAGGGTAGCAGTTTGATATTATTTATGAATTCCAAAAAAAGATATTGATTATGTTTTTAAACTGGTCTGTTCCTTGGGGTATGATACCCTTTGATTGATTTAAATTCAAAGGTTTTAAGTTTACTTGATTAAATTGATTTAGGGCCTTTGATTCGACCACATTAGTAGGGCATGACTCAAGGTTGAGTCCTTACCCCCTTGGAGGGCCTATATAAATGGACACTCACTCAAGAAGACACGCAGAAGCAGCACAGGAAGAAGGAGAGCTCCACAGATGCCAAAGGAGAAGGCTCAAACAGCTAAAGACTGGCAGAGAGATGGGCTGTTCACCTGATAGTTTACAGCTGACCTTGTGAAGAGAATAGAGCAGCTGAGCCTGGAAAGAAATGAACCCTATGCCAGCCTACAGCTGAGACAGGAAGAAGCTGGGCCCCTGGAGCCTTAAGAAGGAAGGCTTAACCCTCGCAGAGATTGGCAGCCAGCTTTGGTAAGAAAGTACCTCTTATGGTATCTTGAGCTGGACTCTTGAGGGCCTTGTAACTGTAAGCTTCTACCCCAAATAACTACCCTTTGTAAAGGCCAACAGATTTATGGTACTTTGCATCAGCACCCTTTTGGCTGACTAATACACCGATGTTCAGAGAAACATTATTCACAATAGCCAAAAGGTGGAAACAATTAAGTGCTCACCAACAGGTGAATGGGTAAACTGTGGTCCATCCATACAACAGAATATTGTTCAGCTGTAAAAAGGAATGAAATTCTGATACATGCTACAATATGGATAAACATTGAAATCACTATACTAAGTGAATAAAACCTCACATGAAAGGACAAATATTGTATGAGTCCACTTAAATGAAATATCTAGAATAGGCAAATTCATAGAGACAGAAAGTAGATTAGTGGTTACCAGGGGCTGGGAGAAGGGAATGGGGAGTTATTGCTTAATGGGTACGGAGTTTTTGTTTCGGGTAATGACAAAGTTTTGATAATGGATGGTGGTGATGGTAGCACAACATTGTAAATGTAATTAATGCCACTGAACTGGAAACTTAAAAATGGTTAAAATGGAAAATTTTGTTGTACATGTGTATTAGTCAGGGTTCTCTCAGGAAACAGAATCAACAGGAGATATCTGTCAATAATATGAGATTTTAAAAGAGTCTCTCACGCAACCGTGGGGATTCAAAAGTCCAGGTTCTGCAGGCAGGCTGCAAACCAGGGGCTCCGATAAAAATCTGATGAAAGTCCTTGATGAGTTTCTGGGAGAAGTTGGCTGTCCAAAGACAAGCTGGGAAATTCTCTCTGAATGTTGAAATCACTTCCCCTTTTAAGGCAGTCAACTGATTGGATAAAAGCATCACCCATTGCTGGTGCAATCTCCCTGATTGATGTGATTGATGGAGATGTTACCAGCCATCCATGCAGTAAACTCACTGGTGATCGAAGTCCATAAATGCTCTTGTATTACAATTAGCCCAGTGCTTGCTGGACCTAACACCTGGACACAATTACCTGGCCGAGTTGACACATTAGCCCAACCATCACAACATGTTATCACAATAAAATTAAACAAGCCAAACAGATACTCTCTCCTTCCAAATTGGGCATGTACAAAATCTCTTTAAACTGGACACATATTTGACCTACTAATCCTATTTCCAGTAATCTATCGTAAATGAATAGCCAAATATGTGCACAAAGATATATTTTTCACAAGGATGTTCATCACAGCATTGTTTAAAGAAGCAAAAACTGGAAGTGACCTAAAGATCGAACAATAGGGGATTGGCTAAATAAATTATGGTTAGGGCATTCAACAGTATCCTATGTGTCCATTTGAAAAATGATGATGCAGGCATATTCTTAATGACTTGAAAGACGTTAAATTCAAATAAAAAATAATATAAATTTAAATTAATTTTAAATTAGAAATCACAAAGGTAAGTTATAAATAATTAGTGGAATCCTATTTAATAAAAAATACATATCAATATATATCTCTCTGCAGAAATAGCATTCTGGAAGGATATACATGAAAGTAATATTATTTCATGACAAAAGGATTATGCATAATTTTTCTTTCTCCCCTCAATTATTATTATAACTAAAGATTATCTGTGTAGTAAAAAAACAAGCATATTCCCCTTAAGTGAATCTTCCCAATGCTGACAAAATCCCTTATCATCCATCAACATTATATCCCTTTCTAGCTTCTACTCTACCTCTCTCCTTTCCTTGTCAGGCAAAACACTAAAACACTCTGGTTTAGTGCCTCCATCCTTTCACTTCCTACATTTACAAGCACGAATCACTAAAGTCATTCAGCATCTAACATTTGGAAGACTTTTTTTTTTCAGTTCACAGTTTATACCTCCCTCTTGAGAAAGACATTCCAAAGTCAAACAAAAATGAACGATGAAAAAAAAAAGGCTAAAAGAGTGCCAGGAGACATTGTTATAATCAGGAATAGAGATGCTTAAACTTTGCACAGTCTTAATGTAAGAATCAATAAGCAGTTGTTATCATTTTGCTGATGCTTGTTAACCAACTGCATAAACATTTTCAGAGTCCAAAGTGATGACAAAGCATCTTTCTGTGGTGGAATTTCTTATAGAGCAAAATGCCGAGCTTTTATGCTACTGTGAATTTAGGTGCTGAGATCTCCCCCCTGCTTTTATCAAACGTTGTAGATTTATGGAGCATCTTTAAGTTGTTTTCATTATTATTTTGGGGGTGAAGGTATGAGAAAAGAATTGTAAATGGTGGGGAAACCTACAGAATCAGTTTCTAGCACAGAGCACTGTAAATCACTCTTCCATTGGAATAGGGGCCATAAACCCAACAGGGACACCCGCATAGCCATGCAGGCCCTTAGCCCCAGGTCCAGTATCTCAGGGACACACGCCTGGCTGTGAAGTGAAAAGAGACCCTGAACTGTGGTCATTCCTGGCTGTGGACAGAGAGCCTTCCCCACCCCCAAAGAGGAGACATACTCATGATGAGCTCGTACAGGGACCCCTCCCCATCCCCAAAGGGGTTCTGGATACAGTGATGACCAGGTGTGTACAGGGAGCCTTCCCGATTCTCGCAGGGGGGGTTCCAGAGACACCAATGACAAGATTACTGGACCCCCTGGAAGCCATCAATTGGTAGCATATCTAAACTGTAACACGCGAAAACCTGTGCTTCAAACCTACACACCCTAAACCAGGGGTTCGTAAGCTTGCACTGAAATTCAAAAAAACATTATTCTTGTGGGGATGTGTTGGTGCAGGTGTGATATATTGATTAAATAATACACAATATAGTGTAGACTTGGTAAGGGGTCCGTGGAACAAAAAAGGTTAAGAAGCCCTGCAGTCTAAACCTACACTTTCTAAAACACTAGGAAAGCCTGCTGAAACAAGGGCTGTTATTAGGTGGAAAGGTTTCACCAAAAGAGAAACCATTGTCAGGCAGCCCAGAAAAAGAAAGAGCATTTCCCGACACTTTAAATGCAGCGGGAGCCCTGCACCATCCAAGAACAATTGACCACATTTCTATGAAAGTTTCCCTTCCTATCACATGGATGCTCCATTCACTTGGGAGCTCTGCCCTGCAGAGGGGGGAATGCAGAGTTACTACACCCAGACAAAGGGCCCCCCAACATCTTACAGACATTGTGCTGCTCATGACACAGAGCATACCCTGAAAAGTCTTCTCATGCTCAAAGTCAAAACGCTGACACTTCCATTAATTCTAAAGGCACTTGTTAAATTAAAGGATTGGGAGATTAAAATTATTCACTCATAGTTCACACACTCATGTGTTATCCATGCATGGCATTTTACAAATTGATTTTTGATGATTTTCATAAATAATGATTTGACTCCTTTCCCAAATATAACAATCAAACAATATAGGATTATTTCAGTGCCCTAGAAGGCTAGTTCCCAGTTAGGTTTCACACCTTGGCATTAGAAGATAAACACAATAACCTCCTCAGATTATCTAGAGTATCTAAAGCAGCTGATAGCTGCTTCTTTACTGTCGATAAATCTATTTTCAAATTACACAGAAAGATATGTTTGTCTTTGGCCCTGATTACACTAAAAACACCAGAAGTACCATTGATTTAATGTGCATTATGGAAACATGACTCCCCAAGTGAATCTGATCCATTAATAACATCTCTTTAACTGCTGTCTAATGATTTTTGCAGACGTGTAATAGAATATTTGATGGGTTTTTTCAGCCATCTGTCCTTCTTTCTCTCAATATGAATTTGTCAGTGATGTAATGAAATTTCCTGTGCTCTGTGCCATTACACGTTTGTTAATGCTAACGTGCCAATCAGACCTATCTACAATGCCACACACTGCTCTGGGCATTGCTCGAGGAACTAGAATGTTCTGTGTGGAAGATGCTGTTAGGCTACCCTTGAGCTGGCCCAAGGTGCAGCAACACATTCAGGTAGGTTCTCGTGATGTGCCAGGCTAATGAATCATGAGTCTTGAACCCATCATAGAGCAAGACCTAATATACAGCTGCACTTAGGCATGATGTTTAAAACTGAAATCCTCTCAAGATTAACAATAAGTTTACTAACATGTTTGAAATTCAACTAAGTTATGCTGCGAAGAGAGCAGTTAATGAGCACAAAAGGGATCAATAACATCATTTCATATTTTAAGCTTTTCCCATTCAAACTTTTACTGTCTATTGAGTGCCTACTATGTGCCTCTGTGGTCATTTTTTCCTGAGTGTAAGGCTCATATTTAAAAACCAATGCCCCCCAAAATAATCCACTTGATAAAGACATATTTCTTAAAGTAATGAACCAGCTTTCAAAATACAGCTGTAACCTGCTTTAAGATCAGTTAGACAGAGCTGGCTCTAAGTAGGAAGCTGTCCTGGAGGTATTGGCAGACTCCTGGCAGCACAAGTGGGTGTGGAATAAGGAGGTCTGTGAATGTGACACTGGACGCTACAGACTAGGTGACCCTGTTCCAAGGCCTGGGGTAAATGGGAGTCTCACGAGGAAGGTCCTGGGGTCCTGTAATGTCCTCTTCTGGCTTCTGGGAGAAGAGGTCTGTGATCCTGTACCCAAGCTGACAAAGGGCTCCTCTCTGTTCTCTATTGTTAGATCAGACCCGATGTTTTATTATTATTATTTTTTTACTAATGTTTTCTGTAGTAGATTCTTTGAAAACATTCTTTGGTTTAAAAAAAATTTTTTTTTTAAGTTAGGGCAAAGGAGGAAGAAGGAGTCTTGCACAAGCAGCTACCTGGGTTTAGATCTTACAGGGTATAGTGACAGCTCAACAGAATACGGGAAAATCACTAATATTTCACCTTTACTGAGAGAAAAACAATTACTTTTACCCCTACAAGGCATCAGCTACGTTATGTAGGATAGTGTCACCTTTAAAATCAATTATTGTTGTTCAAATGAGGAATAATTCCATCTTTCCCCTCTCCTGGCTTCAACCAGAGGTGATAATGAATAGAACCCAAGGGAAATACAATGCACAGTGATGTGTTCACTAAGACTCAAGTTACAAAAATGAAAATGAAGAACCTTCAGTGGTTTCTTGAAGAAAGCATTTCTTCTCAGAGGGAAGGGATTATTGATAAGCTTAGTTAATGATTAGTTCAAGGAGGGTGGGGAAAAATAAAGGTTTAGCTTCAGATTTTTAAACTCATTTCATGGTTGCTATTCGTTTTGTCTTCCTATTTCCTTCTAATTTTTAGTTTATCTTTATAGTGGTAATTAGTAATTGCGAGATCCTCTATGCATATATATATAAAAAAATAGATGTTGTGCCTAGGACAAGTTTAAAAATCTGACAGATATTGAGAAGAGTTGAGAATATAAAATGTAAGGCAGCCTTATCCAGTTCTTAAATTTTATACAACTAATCATTAAAGGTCTGCTCATTAGCCAACTGGGCGTAGAGATGTCCTTCAGATTGCTCCTGCACTAAAATGCCAGCCATCGGCGTGCTAATTAGAGGTGGAGGAAGGGTGCCTTCCGCTTATTGTGCACGTCGGCCCTTTGGTTAGAGGCTTTACACATAATACTTAACGGAGCGGTATTTAAGTTCCAGACCCCAGTGTGCAGATTTATTTGTATAAATGTAAAATGTGTGATCTTAAATATTGCCTTGTTTAATGAGTTTTGGGCCTGTCTGAGAAGGGCTCCTGAGTCAGTGCAGAGACAGTGGCAGAAATCCAGGCCTGAGGAGGGTCCAGAGGTCAAAAGCTGGTGGGCCTGGGATGAGATGCTGCCAGATGAGTCTCCTGGCTCACAGCATGGTTTCAAAATAATGCAAGCCAACATGCAAAAACCAAATTTCATGTTAAAAAATGGCAAGATCTGGAGATATGAGAACTTCCTTCTTACTTTCCATTGGAAAGAGGAGCGGTCCCTTCAAAATGGACAAAAGCTTTCCAGCTGGCCGTCGTTCACTCTGTTCACATTTTCTACATATGCACTTTTACCCTGCCTACTTCCCCCCTCTATTTACTGCTTGACCTGGAGATTTAAGGGGTAATGGGATGTGAGTGGAGCTTCTAGGCCCTTATTCTTGAACAAGAGGGTGGGGGGGATGAAGGAAAAGAGCATAATTTGGAAAAGTCATTCTCCTGTGGATTCCAGGATAAAGGGCCTTTCAAATACTAAGAAAGGGCCTGTGGTGGTCTTAAAACATGGTCACAAATTCTGTGACACTCCTCCCATTGAAACTCGGGGACCTATGTCCCACCCCTTGCGTCTGGGCTAGTGACTGCTTTGACCCATAGAAAATGGCAGAAGTGATGCTATATGATTTCAAGGCTAGGCCATCAAAAGTCATGTGGCTTCTGTCTTGTGCTCTGGAGTCTGACCACCATAAAACAAGTCGGACTACTCTGAAGGTTGCCATGATTGAGGAAGCCCATGTCACATGTAGAGGCCACAGGCAGACGTTCTGCTCAGCAGCCCCAGCTGATCCCAGCCTTGGCTCCAGACCTGACTGAAGAAGCTTCCAGATGATTCCAGCCCCCAGCCATTTTTAAAAAAATTATTTTGTTTTTATTTTATTTATGTATTCCCCCCCTCCACCCGTTGTTTTGCACTCACTGTCTGCTCTTTGTGAACATTCTTCTTTTTATGAGGCACTGGGAACTGAACCTGGGACCTTCCATGTGAGAAGGAGGTGCCCAATCACTTGAGCCATCTCTGCTCGCCGCCTGCTGTGTCTCCCATTGTGTTTCCTCATTGCATCGTCATCTTGTTGTGTCAGCTCGACTTACCAGCCCGTTGTGTCAGCTAGCTGTCTTGTTCGTCCTCTCCAGGAGGCACCGGGAACCGAACCTGGGAACTCCCATGTGGTAGGTGGGCACTCAAGGGCGTGAGCCACATCCGCTCCCTCCAACCCCCCAGCCATTTGAGTTATCTCTGGGGGATTCGTCTTTGCAACTGAGGCCAACATGGTGATCAGAGACAAGCCATTCCCACGGCACTGTCGGAATTCCTCATCTACAAAATCATAAGCATAATAAAATGGTGGTTGTTTTACACTATTGAGTTTTGGGGTGGCAGCAATAGATGGTTGGAAAAGGGTTTGTGGAAAAGTAAAAAAGTATCTGAAATGAAATTTTTTGTGTATGTGTGTGTTATAAATGCCAATGTTGATTAGTCTCTGCTGAATTCTAAGCCTTATCGGAGATATTCAAGTTAAGTCCTCAGCTATCTGCAGTCTGTTCCTTTCCTCCTTGGGAACCAAGAGGAAGGAGCATACCTGGGCAGTTTTCAAAGTCTTCACCCCGATAATCAGCATGGTTTAGAAGTAATTCTTGGCTGTTCCCTGTCAGAGGGCATCAAAGGAAAGTTTGTTCATGTTATTATCTGTGGCAGATTTGTCTTTGAAAATGAAGGTTTCTTCTTCATCTTGAAAATGAGGACAATGCCAATTGGTTACCTATTTCTTTTGTAGTTGTCAACAATTTTTGGTGAATTTGAATCTTAAATTTTAAAAATGTGGGAGAATATTATTTTATCTACATTGGCATGGAGGCAGAGGATATTATTTCTGAAACATCTTATATATTTTTCCAAGTTTCTCATAACATAATTATATATAAGCATCGCAGTACAGAGGAATATGCATTTTAATACTCCTAAATAACATATTTTAGTAGCACTCATAAAAAGGGACAATCAACCAAGAAAAAAATAAATAGTCATAAATATCTATGCACCTAACCAGGGTGTCCCAAAATAAATGAGGCAAACTCTGGCAAAACTGAAGGAAGAAATAGACATCTCTACAATAATCGCTAGAGAGGTCAACACACCATTCACATCAGTAGACAGAACTAGACAGAAGATCAACAAGGAAACAGAGAACTTGAACAATATGATAAGCTAGACCTAACAGACATATATAGAACACTGCATCCAAACTCAGTGGGTTATACATTCTTCTCAAGTGCTCATGTATCTTTTTCCAGGATAGACCACATGTTAAGTCACAATGCAGGTCTCCATAAATATAAAACAATGAAATTATACAAAGCACCTTCTCAGATCACAATGGAATGAAATTAGAAATCAACAGTAGATGGGAAAGAAGAAAATTTGCAAATGTGTGGAGGCTGAGCAACACACTCTTATAATCAGTGGGTCAAAGAAGAAATTGTAAGTGAAATTAGTAAATACATTGAGACAAATGAAAATGAGAACACAACTTATCAAAACTTGTGGGATGCTTTTCCTCTTTCGGGGACGGTTCCCAGAGGCATTCAAACTGGTCCAGTGTTTGATGTACTGTCGTAGGCTATCCTACGACACCGCTTCTAACAAAACCAGGCTATCCCAGATCTCTGGTAATAGAATTGTTTACCTTTATACCAGGAAGGTGAGGAAAGCACCAAAATCCGCATGTGGTGTGTGCCCAGGCCAACTTCGAGGAGTGCAGCTGTGAGACCTAAAGTTCTTATAAAGTTATCTAAAACAAAAAAAAAACATGTCAGCAGAGCCTACGGTGGACCCATGTGTGCTAAATGTGTCTGTGACAGGATCAAGTGTGCTTTCCTGATTGAGGAGCAGAAAATCGTTGTGAAAGTGTTGAAAGCACAGGCAGAGAGTCAGAAAGCTAAATTTAAAAAATACAAAGCTTTTCTGAGAAATAAAAATCAAAGGCTTGTTAAAAAAAAAAACAACTTATGGGATATAGTGAAGGCAGTGCTGAGAG
>JAQZBX010034303.1:0-25049 GCA_029593785.1 Cabassous unicinctus
TTTTTTTTTTTTTTTCTTTATTTACCAATACCCAGCACATAGTAGGGTCTTAATAAATATATTTTGTGTAAATAAATTCTTTATAGTGTTAACATTAATGATGAGTTATAGATTTCTCATTGAACCTGAAATTTCAAAACACCATAACTATAATCTCAGTAATATTATCAATCATGGTACTGAAAATAACTTTAAAATATTTCTTTGCTGAGAAATACCTATATTCTGTTAAGTGTTTAAAGGGTTCAGATGTAAAATGCACAGCTCAGTTAGTTTTTCCATATATGTATATGCTCATATAGCCACCACTCAGATCAGGGTTTAGAACATTTCCAGCACCATGGGATGCCTCTTCCTAATCAATCACCACTACTCCTCTCCCACTCAGATAACTACTATTCTGCCTTCTCTAACCATTGATTAAGTTTGCCTATTCTTGAATGTCACATAAATTGAAATCGTACTCTTATTGTGTCTGACTTCTTTCACTCAAAATAATGTCTGAGATTCATCCATGTTGTTTCACATATCAGTAACATAGTCTTATAGTTTAGGAGTATTCCATTCTATGAATACATCACAGTTTATTTATCCATTGTCTTGGGAGAGCACTTGGAATCATTTTTTCCAGCTTTGAGCAATTATAAATAAAGCTGCAATGAACAATTATATATATATATTTCTTGTCGACATGTGCTTTTATTTATCTACAGTAAATACTTAGGAATAGAATACCTAGGGCAAGTGTGTGAAGTGTATGTTTAACTCTAAAAGAAATTAAAAAGTTTTACAAAGCTGTTGTACCATCTTATGCTTACTGACATTGTATAAGAATACCAATTCCTCCACATACTTGCCCAAACTTGGTCTTAATCTTTTGAATTTTAGCCCATCTGGTGTGTGTGTGTAGTTGTGTCTCATTGTGATTTTAACTTGCATTGCTCTCCTGCTAACTAATGATGTTCAGTGTCTTTTTATATTCTTATTGGTTATTTCATATTTTGGGTTTTTAAATGCATATTCAACTCTTTTGCCATTTAAAAATTGATTTTTTTTTTTTTTTTTTACTTATTGATTTGTAGAAATTCTTTCTATATTCTTGTTACAAGTCTTTTGTCAGGTTATATGTATTGCATATGTCTTCTAGTCTGCAAATATCTATATGGAATCGATTTAAAATTGGGAAAAATTTTGAAATGTTTATCCCTGTTGTTAAAGATGTAGAACAATAGAAATTCTCATACACTGCTATTGAAAGTGTGAATTTTTCTAACCACTTTGGAAAAAAATTCATTAACTACTAAATTTGAACAATTTGTAAACCCTATGATACAACATTCTATTTTCAGGCATATACTCAATAAAAACATGCTTGCATAGGTACCAAAAGACTTGTACAGGAATGCTCATAGAAATATTATTATTAATAGTAAAATACTGGAAACAGACCAAATGTGAATATTAAAAAGGATAAATAAATTTTGTTTCATTCATATATTGTAACATTATACACCAATGAAAATAAAAGAACCCCATGTACACATAACAGCATGGATAAATATTACAAATGTAATATTGAGTGAAATAAGTCAAGCACAAAAAGAATACATATGATTCCTTTAATAAGATTAAAAAACATGCTTACCTAATCTATTGGAATAACAAGAGAGTATTAACTTTGTGTATTAGTTATAATGCTATAAAATTTTTTACTCAATAACTTAGCTCCTTAAAACACTAAAAAATTATTATACCACAGTTTGTGTGTGTCGGGAATTAGTGAGCGGCTTAGTTGCATAGTTCTGGCTAGGAAATTTCATGAAGTTTCAGTCAAAATGCTGCAGTTATCTGAAAGCTTGACTGGGGCTGGTGAACATACTTCAAAATGACTCACACAGCTTTGACAGGAAGCTTTAATTCTTCTCCATATGGATCTCTCCAAAAGGCTGCTTGAGTGTCCTCACCACCTGGCAGATGGCTTTCTCTGGGAGGTAATCAAGTGATCCAAGAGCCCAAGTAAGGACAAAACCACAGTGCCATTTATAACATAGTCCTCAGTCACACACTGCCCCTTCTGCTATACTGCATTTGTTAGAAGCAAGTCATGAAGTCCAGTCCACACTCAAGGAAAGGGGAATTAAATGCCATTTTTTGACAGGAAGAGGATCAATGAATTTGTGGACATATTTTTAAAACACAGTACCTTTGCAAAGAATATAGGGAATATGAATTGGGAGGAAATACAGAGTGGGGGCCCTTGCAGGGTATTCTATTTCTTTACTGAATATTGTTCACATTGGTGTACTATCTTTTTGAGAATTTATTGTGTGCTAAATTTTTGTGAATTTTTCTGTATGTATGTTATGCTAAGGCTTTGGGGGCAGGGAGAGGGAAAAACAGTCGTAATATGAGTTTTTTTTCGGGACTTGGGAATCGTCCTGAATGACACTGCAACAACAGATATATTCCAATTTATATCATCACATAACATGCAGAACTGTGTGGGAGAAAGTGTAGACTACAATGTGAACTATGGTCCATGCTGAATGGCAAAGCCCCAGGATGAGTTTATCAATTGCAAAGAATGTGCCACACTAATGAAGGATGTTTATGTGGGAGGGTGTGGGAAGTGTGGGGAGTGGGGCATATGGCAATCCTTATATTTTTTGTGCTACATTTATGTAATCTAAGTATCTTTTAAAAAATAAAAAAAGTTATTAAAAATAAATAAATAAAAGAGCTAAAATGTTTAACACTAATTTGATCATCTTTCACTAGAAACCTACTAACCATTTGAAAAGAAATACTTTTAAAAAGATGCACAGGATAATAATATTGTTAAGTGGAAAGGTGTTATTCCTTAGAGTAGCAAAGCTTCTACAATAAAGTGATATTTTCTAAGTCCCCAGAACACTTAACAGACTGGCACACATCACCATGATATATAATGGTTCAGGGCACCTTTAGTTCTTAGATTTCATGAAGACATTTAATTGTTTTTTTCCATGCTCAAATCTAGTTAGAGGATAAAATCAATGTATTTTCTTAAAATTCTGGTAATATGGGTCCCTGACATATCTGTCTGACCAAGATTCTTCAGGACAAGGAACTAACACTCAAGAGAGTGTGAGTTCCAGGACTCTGGAGGCAGCATTTGGTACTGAAGTTGTGGACTTGTCTCACATATTGGACCTGTAGACACTAATGGCCTTGCACCCTGGAGTTACTAAAGGATTGCATTCTCTTTACATTTAACTCTGTGTTCAATATTGCTATGAAAAAGAAGCAATTAAGTATGGCATTTTCTCTTGGGTGTAGTATATACTCAGAAAGAATAATCTGAACCAATTTACCCACCATTCTTAAACTCATTCTCCCTTCTTCCATTGAAACAAGGCTGACAAATATATTTTGAAGAGCTGAGGTGGAGTAATCTGTTGTTTAGTTTCATTTACTTCTTTATAACTCTGGAAATGCTTCCATAATCATGAACTCTGGTTTTTGGATGCATGACAATGAAAAAGGAACAGAGGACAGGTGAAAATTATGACAGAGTATACTTTAGAGGGGTACCATTTGCTACATGTAAAAGCAACCAATTTCTACCTTTGTATAATTCTGAACTGAAATGAAAATTTAATATATTGTAATCAGAGTTCATTTCATGAGAATACTTATCTTGAGATTACCACTTTTATCTAAGTGTTCATTAGCAAAGGTAATAAATCTAATATTCTTTCCCAAATAATCATGTATTAAAAAACTGTTCTTGAACTAGGATACAAAATGTGTGTCACCTGAATTAACTGATTTTAAAGGATCTTAAGATCAATTTTAAACAGGTGCTAAGATTTTATTAACTATTTTTTATTTGGCACAAAAGAAAGTCATCTCTCTATCAATCAGAACTCATATACTTCATTTAGAATTTTTGACATTTACAGATATAAATAGAGCATGTTAACAAGAGTAAGACATTTAGGAGCTCTTTTAGCAGAGTTCTGAAGGATGGGGTTACACACTCTAATAATATGATTATCAAAATTGTTTCTGATGATATATAGTGTTGAAAAAAATGGGTCTGATGATTTCTTAGCCTGCACTCTACCTAGGAGAAATGGAAATAGATGAAAAGATGTATAGCAGTTAAAAAGATCAGGATCTGAAAGAGCAGTTATCATTATTACAGTAAATTTGGTCCAGAACATTTGAAGATGAGCCTGAGCACTTGGTTGATAACCATTGCCCTGAAGAAACCCACAAATGATTTCCCTTGGAAGTAGGCTAAGGAAGATAATTCATAAAGGACCCTTTTGATTATACTTAATAAGCTTTTCAGCCTGTAATGATGTCCATGCACATGGAATGGACAAATTCCTGAAGTGGACTTCTGAATTCAGTGCATCCCAAAGATTTCTTAGGCAAAAATGGTCCTTTTTGTTTGTGTGTCTTAACAGTGGATATCCATATATAGAGGCATAGATTTGAATATGCTTGCTTACCCTATTTAGAGAACACAAATTCTCAGTCTCATTTGCCATTTGCATCTATGTCTGTTAGATTACATATTAGGCAACAGGAATTGCATATTAATTATCATTTCATTTACATTTTATAGTTTTGTATCAGGTATGTGTCACCTCATGTGTAGCAGTTATGACTTTCAGGAACAGCTCCATTTTAAATGTCCATTTGTGAGTTTATATGCATTTTTTTTATGTTTCTGTTTTAGGGGTATAAACGTTGATTATATTCACCTGAACATTATTCAAGTGTGGGTGGAATAGCCTATGTCAGGGAAATAACTATTTTAGGCAAATCTCATGGTAATGCAAGTCTTAAAAGGAGCCTTTAAGCAGGACAACTTGGCTTTTAGTCCTAATTTCTAATACTTCCTGGCTGTTTGCTTTGGACCCTCGTTTCTTCATCTGTGAAAGAAGAATAACAATGATAAGAGCACCTACCATATAGGTTGTTGTTGAGATTAAATGAGATAACATGTAAAGCACCTAGTACATTACTGGTACACATGGTACAAGTATCACAATAAACTGTGACTAGCCAGCAGATATTATTGTAATTCTTTCTAGATCAGTAAGCTTCAGGAAAGGGGTGGTGACAGCAATGAAAATGCCTTCTATTATATTTCCATCCCAACCAGCTGCTTCACCATTTTGTGCCATTGGCCAGAGCAAAGAGATTACAGATGGCTTGGAACAAGCCATTCCCTCTGCCTGAGAAATAATTTAGAATCAATTTTGAGGTTCAGTTTTCACAATTCATCACTCTTCTATCATTTTCATAGACAGAATTAGGAGGATGAAAGAGGAGTGTCACATGAAGCCTTCAAAATTTGGTATTCCCGGGTAGTTTGGAAGAACTTATTCAAGAGAGACATACTTGCCAGGGTTGAAGAAGTGAAATGAAGCATAGAGTCACTCAGAGCACATGCACAGTTCCAAAAGGCAATCTGAGTAATTCATAGCAAATAGTGGCAGCTTTATAAGACATCATCATCAATAAACATTTATAAACATCTACCGGGGCGAAGACGATACCTGGCACTAGTAATTACTGAATGATAGCTAACTCTGAGTTTCACTTTGGCTCTGGAGACACAGTCATGCATCGTGCATAAGGGAGTGTACATGATGGGAAGTAATCACAGTAGAGTTTTGTTGTGACTACTGACATTGATGCCACACATGGTTTCAGGTGTTTGATGGAGCAGCTGAAAATGTGATTATATTCAAATATGGCATATTCATCAAGATGACTTTAATGTTCAAGTTGTTCTGAAGAACTTTTAAAAATCCTTAAAACAGAATAGTCTTTAATGCTTTTCCTTTCATTGCTTTATACTATTCAATTTTGTGATGCTTTACAGTCACAAAACACCCATACATGCATTGGTGCATGTGTTGACACAACACACACACATGCACACACATACACACATGTGTACACACACAAACAAAACCATGGGGAATTCTTGCAGGAAAATATTTAAAGATTGCAACTTTATTTCAGGCTGCAGAAAGGTAATTCAGAGCAGATATAGTGAATGTTAATATGCAATACAATACCACCAAGTGAGACTCTAAATTCTTATCTTTCCACTGGACTTGATATAATTCATATTAGCATGGAAAAAATAGATTAAGAACTTGATAGTTTGGCCTCACTTACATAATATCCTTGGTTCACTGACAAATAAGTGTTGTACCTTGTTAGGGAACTCTATACATTTCAGCAATGAAAGGAAAGCAAATGACATTAAAATTACCTTTCATATTCAGAAATGAGCTTTTAATTACTGTATTGGTTCTGTCTATCTTTAATAAAGTGTCCCATTCTTCCTTGTAGATGCAAAACCAAAGAGAAATATCTTAGATCGTTGCTTCTCAAATCTTAACTTACAGACAAATAACTTGGGATCCATCTTGTTACAATGCAGATTCTGATTCATTAGCTCTAGGGAGGAACCTGAAAATTTGCATTTCCTACAAGTTCCCAGTTGATGCCTATCCTTGTGGTTCCTCACCATATTTTGAGTAGTGTGGTGGTTTGAAGCTGTATGTACCCAATAAAACATGTTCTTAAATTTAATCCATTCCTGTGGGTATGAACCCATTGTAAGTAGGAATTTTGTTGAAGTTACTTCAGTTAAGGTGTGGCCCACCTCAATCAGAATGGGTCTTAATCCTATTACTGAAGCCCTTTATAAGCAGAGTGAAAATCAGAGACAGAAAGCCACAGAAGCAAGAAGCTGAAATCCAACAGAACCCTGAAGAGAACAGAGAAGCCAGCAGAGACTGCCAGATGCATTGCCATGTGACAGAAGACCCATGGACCGAAGATCGCCGGCAGCCAGCCCCAGAACTCCAGTCTTTGGGAAGAAACCATAGCCTTGATGACACATTGATTCGGACTTTTACCCAGCCTCAAATCGTGAGCAAATAAATTCCTATTGTTTAACCAGACCCATTTCATGGTATTTGCTTGAGCAGCCTAGGAAACCAAAACAGTAGCAAAGCTTTAGCTGGTATATTGGCAATAGTTTAAGTGCAAACACCTTAAATCTAGGAAAAGATGTGTCTTGGTCATTATTGGAATTTGGTTGCTGTGAGTAATAGATCTATGAGGAAAGACATTTTAATTGCCATCTTTCTACCTGTCAGAGGAAATTCTATACCCTGGGATACTCCTTGCTCTATGTAAGAATTCTTTCAGATTTCGTAAACTCTAACAATTAGAAGTCATCATTTTGTTGTTGTGGTGGTGGTAAGAGTATCAGCAGGGAAGCTTCACTTTGGAAACAAAAGCTAAAATTAACCCAGGAGGCTGTTTTTAACCTCTGTTTTGCCAACCTGTTATCTTATCTTGAGTGCCTCAGTTTCATCATTTATTAGTTATTGGGTTAAATTTTTGAAAGAACACAAGATGTAGTTTTCCTTTTACATAGTTCTTCTTCCTTTGCTTCCTGGAACCTTTCTACAAATAAAACTAGTTTGAAAGGCTGACACATTTTGCTCCACTAAAGGGAGCACACAAAACAATCTAAGGGAGAAAAATTCAAATTCTTCACTTTTGAGCTCCCAGGGACACTTTTATAAATATATTTATAAATATAAATATAAATATATATAAAGTCTGAAAAAGCAAAGCTCTTTTGAGTTGAAATGGATGGAATTTATTGAGAAAGAACAGTTTTGTTTTGTTTTGTTTTGTTTGATTTCCAAAAGATGGGCTTTGTATATCAAGAGCAAAACATGGAGGACTCAGAACACTGAGTTTATATAATAAACCATAGACTAGGGAAGACTGTATGAATGACATGAAAGCAGTGTGTCCTCTCGCATGGAGCCAGCTTTGATCAGGGGTTGGAAGAAGAAGATCAGAGGGAAGGCCACTAGAAAGCTCTGGGAGGTTGGAATAGGGAGTGAGGTTGGGTAGTAAACACATACACAGATATGTTTAAGGCAGGGGTTCTTAAACAGGGGTCCATGGACCCCTAAAGGGTCCTTGTAAAGATTTCAGGGATCTTTGAGCTTGAATTGAAGATTCAAAAAAACATGCTTGTGGGGACGTGTTGGTCAGGGTGTGATGTATTTATTAAATAATGTACAGCATAGTGTGGACTTAGTATGATTTTTATTTTGTTGTCGCGTGTTCTGAGTGTAGTGGATAACTGCCTGCAAAAAAGTTGGTAAGGATGACGGAGATGGTTTTATAACACCGTGGGAAAACTCGAATTTCTAAATGTTTGCCAAAAATGACTGTGTGAACAGATGTTGAACTATGTTAGGTTATCAGGTATTGGAATTACGGGAAAGTTGTAAAACATAATTTTGAATAATCCTAAAATTTAATTTAAAGACATGCCAATGTTGAGTGTTATAAAACTATCTGCCACTACATTCTAAGAAGGGGTCCATGGTTTTCACCTGACAAGCATAGGGGTCCTTTGTACAAAGAAGGAAAAGAACCCCTGGTTTAAGGGAATTGGGAAATGGAAGAGACATGTGCCCTGCCTCACAAAGGATAAGTTGGTGAGACTTCAAATCTGCATGGGGAGACCTGTGCCTAGTGTCCTGTTGCAGGAATAGGGCAGCAAAGGCTGAGGGGAATGTCTCTGACTCTAGGCTGGTGGCACTATTTCAAAGTCCTGCCCTACTAAGTATGGGGAGGGAGGTTTTACAATAAGGAAGCCTGGATCAGGATGAGGAGTGGATATATGCATGGCCTGGGCCACACAGGGCTGTGACTATCAGGAGAAAATATCAATATCCTTAATCTCTCAGGAGATTGGATGAGATGGATTAACCTCAAGTGGAGAGAGGTATCATGGGCCAGAAGTCCAGAATACAAATGGCCTTTACCAACCTAAGTTACCTCCAGGAAGAAAGGAAGAGGGAGGGGAAGAAAGAAGATGAGGAAAGAACCCCGAGAAGAGACCTGGCACTAAAAAAGAGATCAAGTTTAAAAAGAAGTGATTCTGTTTACCTTTAATTGCAAAGACTTAATTATTTTGTCACGAGTGGAAAGAAAGACTAATGAACTAGATTAAGTTTAACAATGTAATGATAAAGTTATAATTTATCAATCTGAGTTCTATGCCTATGTAAATCATAATATCTATAGTCAGATGATGATAATAATGATAAGGCCAGCCCTGCTTACTACAGTTTTAAATAGTAGAGAAAATACATTTACATAGAATTTTAGAGCAGGAATCTACCACAGGGACAATCAAGTCATGTTTTATTTCAGAATCTTTAAACACATCTCCTTGTTCTCAGAATAAAGCCCCATATCCTTAGTGTGGCCTGAGAAACACACAGGATCTGACTCCTTTCTGGTTCTGCAGCCACATCTTGCTGTTTTGCCCCGTGTTTTCCTTTGTTCTGGCCACACATTCTTCTTGGTTTCATAAATCTGGACTTCTCTTTCCCACTTCAGGACCTTTTCAGATGTCATTCTTCTGCCTAAAATACTCTCCCCTAACTATAGACTAGGTTATCTCCACAGTAAAAACTTCTGCATCACCCTGCACTTTTTCACAGTACTTCTCACAATTGAAATATAGTTGTTTTTTTTTGAGGTGGGTAATGTCAATTTTTCCTCATAGGCTGTAGGCTTCAGTGGTCCAGAAATGATATCTGTTTTATTTGCTGAGGTAACCCCAGTGTCTAGCACAGGCCTGGCACATGGTGTTCATTAATACCTGGGCATGAGCAAGTGAATGAATGAATGAATGATCTGATCCAATGCACTCATTTTACATATGAAGATGAAAAGGTTTATTGTGCCTTGATGAAAGAAAGGGAGAAAAGTATCTCCAAGTTATCTCTAAAATAGCTCAAAGACACTCAAATTACATTCAGCAATATTGTCCCATTTGAGATATTATTGTCTCATCCCCTATGGTCCCAGCCTTTTCCATATATATTATGTTTATTATTGTTTGAAAATCCTGCTTTTAGAACAATCATATGTCATACTTTCTTCACATCCCAGACAAAATATTATGGCTGAAACTTCACAATTTTTATTTATCATAAGCAAGCTGGTCTCTTTGGCTATATCATTAAGTTTTGTGGCTTTGTGAAAGATAAATACCCACCAGACCAACAATTGGCTTCCATAGTTCCCCCTACCATGTTAGCCATAATAATTTGAAAAGATGTTTGCTCTACCAGCAACAGTGAAGCAATAAAGACCAATGAGACAGCTGTAAATGTCACTAGATAAATAAGAGAGTCTCAGCTTGTATTCTCTTATACAAGATTACACAACTTAAAATTGAACTAAATTGGTACTAATTTGGCAATCTTAGCTTTGATATGCTTCCAGTCTTAAAATGCTATGGACTATAGGCTTGAGGGGCATTCACACTAGGTTTGAAAGAGCTGTATTTATAGCACAGCAGGAAAGTTTTATATTACTCCTGTTTTTCTCTATGCTTCGTGGTGTGGGAAGCTGTGGTACCAACCAAACTTTATCAATATTTAGTATCTTTTCTTTCAAATGACAATCTTTAGAAAAATAATTCAATATCAAGATAAATAACCATAGCTCTAACTGCCCAGGTCTGTTTTAAACATTGTTGAAAAAAGGGAATATTTCTCCTGAGAAAACCATGTGAATGTCAGACAACTATTTTTCCCATAAGGCTTTATAAATAATAACTAATATTGTGCAAGGACAATAGAGGATTTTCTCAATCTCCTCTGGGTGCCAGATAGAATACTGGCTGTTAGCTCACATTTATGACAAAGTATTATTTTTCTGCTAAAACAGATGGATTTTTGAATTGACATTCTGACATCACAGGAAAATACATACTGTCCTTTCAAACACTCCTCTTGGATACATCAGGAAAGCAACTATTAAATGAAATGTATGACAGCAGGACTTCATTCTACTTTTCTTATTTGAGTGTTTATTTGTTTGAATTGACCATAGATAGTATCCTAAGGATTTGAACTGTGTTAGAAATGATTTGATTTGAGTCAAACAACATGCACGATCACACCTTATCACCACTCCCCAAATGAAATATTCTTTAGGGGAGAAGCCACCTCGGTAGTCAAATTGTCCTAAGTTCGGAAAAGCTTTCATGAGCATTCTCTCATTTGTAAGATATAGTTAATACTAGAAAATGATGTAGGAATATTTATCATATATATATATATATATAAATGAAATAATTTCTATGTCCATAAATGTAGACATGGTAATGCTAGAGTAATATAAATAGTACCACATAGACGTATTACCAGAATAATTTCTTTCTATATTGATATATGCTTACAGTTATGTTAGAATTATGATTAAAGAAATACAAAGATAAATTATCACAGAGGGGATTTTGATGCAACTGTGTGTACGTGTGTGTGTGTAGCAAAGTAAGATGTATTTTTTAGGTAAAGTTAATTATGTATGGGGAAATATTCAAATCTATTTCATTTTTCTGTATAAAAGCTTCCTTTTATGCTTCATATGCAGTCTTCTCCAAATTTACACAGATTTGAAGAGGTTCGATTTGTTTCTTGAACCATTTAATGAGCTCATTCCTTTGGCTTTATTTTCAATATTTAAGTTCAAATATGAGATTTTTTTCTGATATAACAACACTCTTTGAATATTTTGACAACCCACTTGAGGATATTCTTCCTGGCATTCCCGCCTTACACATACTTACCCCCTGCCCGAATGAGCCATCTTAGTAAGCTGTCGATAGTTGTACTTTTCTCTTCAATTCTTCAGAATTCATTTTCAATTATTTTGATGAAATCTGTCAGTCCTTATCTCATGTTATTACCTTTCAAAAGAAATTATAGGCACTGAAGTTTCATTTACATGCTTATTCCTTTCCTCCAATCTTGCATTATTATCATTATTACCAAATTATACTTCTCCAGTGTGAAATTAAGGCAGATGAAGCAGTACTATCTTCTTGTGACCATAGAAAATGACTTTAGAGGCAAAATTGTTATTATTAATAGCATTATTATTATTATTATTGTTATAAGCAGTTGAGATTTTTGTCAAGAGCTTTATTTTTAAGGCTGGTCAAAAATTATGTTTAGTTGCTATTAGCTTTGTCCTTTAAAAATCATGTTCTAAATCTTGCGGCTAATGCTTTAGTAAAGGGTATTTCAAGGTCTCTTTTCCTTTAAATGAAATAAATTTCATCAGCAAAGTGAAGGTCAGAGCTTTGATTCTCTTCTTAGACCTCTCTTTATTTGAATGATCTAGCTTTCCCTGAATGATCACAACAGATCACATGAAAATGAATAGGACAGAGTAAATGTTCTAGAAAGTTTGGGTATTTTTTTTTGCCCATTGGTATAATTCAGACCTTAAATCCATATCAACCTTATAATTTAGTCAAAAGGAAGATATTTGCAACCAATTATTTTGAATTCCTAAATTATGCCAGGTACTTTACAAACGTTATGTTATTTCATCCTCACAGATGCCATATAGATGAGGACATTGAGAGGAATGCACCTACAATGATGACAGACATGGAAATCAAACTAGGCTCTTCCTAATTCCAAAGACCATGATTTTCTAGCAGTTCACTAAATTATTGCATTAGTGTCTTTTATGTTTGCTTTCCTTACCTACAATGTTAAATAAAGAGCTCATACTAGACTCTGGTTGTGAACTCAGGCATTTATTCTGAATCTTAGATTTAGATTTTAAGATTTCCACTGGCAAAAATTTTCTTCCTTATCAATTACATCTTTTAATGATATAATAAAAGAAACAGTTTGGTTGAAAATGAAAATCTGAGGGAAGAGATTCCATATTTATACATCTCAAAATTCAAGTTTTCCCTCATCAAACACAACTATCTCTGAATAAGCCATAGTATTTAGGGATAGCAATCAGTGACTCACAGGTTCTCAAATTTCAACCATATTTTATATGGTTATTAATATTTTAAATATTCTACTATGACTTTGTTTGATTTACCTTTACCAATTGGTAAGGTATGAATAATTATTTTATGGGATTCCCTGGTATACTTTGCCCTTTCTCTCAGAGTTCCATGTTATGAGATTGGTCTAGAGTTTATTCTGAAATTCTGTTGATGATTGACAATGAAATAATCATTAATATATGTGTAGTTTCCACAGGGTATTTGATACAGATGGTGGAAAAGGAACACAAGTCAAGGAGAGGAGCACATATGAATAATTTGATAATACCCATACAGCTAAATCATACACTGAGTCATAATATCTTAGAGTGATAGAGATTGAATGAATGTGAAAGATAAATTATTCTTCTTATAGTTGAGGAGAATGAAATCTAAAGCAGCCATTAGTTGATGGCAAAGTCAAGGCAAAAACTTGTAAATCCTTCTTCCTAGTTCTGTGCTTTTAAATATTTAAGATTTATCCATGGTGAGGGATTCAGGTGGAGAGCGAAGAAAGATAATAGTTTTAGTTCAGCTGAACCCATCTGGGGCGGCGGGGGGAGGGTGTTACTTGCCACACAGTGGGACTTTAATTATCCATATTAGGTATTTGCACTCTTAGGATTACTGGGAACTAAAGAATAAGTTTTAGTTGTAAAGTCATTGAGTAATAGTCTGTGATAACCCCTTTTTCTAAAGAGAAAATTCTGGAAGGATGAAAATGATATCCCAACCACTTAGAGTCTTAAGAATCCAGGTTTCTGAGAGAAGGAAACCACTAGAATCCAGAATGCTTATCTCCTCTTGATGATAGATAATATATTGATATTTGTGAATGGGTAGCAAATGTCTAAAATAGTTATGATTTTTTCATATATATTAGAAGCCATCTCAAATTGAAACATCTTTCTTTGCCTCCCCTCACTTTATCTTATTTTATACTCCAATATATTATTTGTTTTGATAACTTTTAAATTACTCCTGAGAACCTGTAGTTTAAACTGTATTTCTTTGAATAAATAAAGTTTCTTTTGTACATATGAGGAGTCTTTTGCTCATAATAGGTATTCAATAACTTTGTTGATTTGAATATCTTAATTAGAAAGAAAATAGGCAGGAGTGGCTTCATATAATTTTAGAAGGTCAATGGAGATTTAAACCAAAGGGCTATCCAAATCAGTGTAAAAGGCAGTGACACTGGTCTTATGAGATTTAGGGTCCTGATGGATAAAGAGAGTGGAGTAAAGAAGACGGGAACACAAACACTCCTATTCAGCTGTTGATCAGAAAATGACAGATGGATTCACTGAGAAAGTTGAAAGGCACACCAGAAGAAGAAAACAATACTATTATTTAAGATAATGGAGGCATTCTTCACAGATCGTTTCTGGGAAAACCAGCAGGCAAGTTTATCCCCTGATTGAGGCACTGAATACTTTTCAATCAAAGCACAATGAGTTCACCTAATAAAAGTTTTCAGAGCAAAAGTAAAGAAAAATAGAAGACATTATAAGTAGCAAGCATTTTACCTTCATATACTTGGCAGTGTCATTGAGCAATCACATCTGTTATCTTAAGGCCATGTTTCTCAAACTGTGGTAGGGGATTGCTTGCATTCCCAGGGACCCTTTCAGGGGTTCTGTGAAGTCAAAACTATTTTCATAATAACATGAAGGTGTTATTTGCCTTTGTCACTTTCATTTTCTTACTGGTGTACAGTGGAATTTTTCCAAAGGCTACATAAAGTGTGATATGGTAACAGACTGAATGCAGGAGCAGATATGTGACTGTAGCTATCTCTATTTAGTCAGATACAAAAGAGATTTCAAAAAATATAAAACACTGCCACTTCTCTCTTTTTTGTTTTGTAAGATACAGTCATTTTTCCTAAAACATGTTATTTATGTTAACATATGATAGGTTTATTATTGTTCTTTTAAAGTGAATGAATGCTTTTTTAACTTTTTTTTCAGTTTTAATTTCAAATATGGTAAATATTGACAGTTATAACCAAGAACAACAAAAACTTTTGAGTCTCTCAATAATAATAAGAGTATAAAGAGATCCTAAAACCAAAAGTTTGAGAACTGCTGTCTTAAGGAATATGAGCATGTTTCTTCTAAAACTTGCCTATGTGTGGCAGAGATTGTAAATAATTGTCATTTCCAGTGCATCTCCTTCTGGAAGCATGGGAGGGGTATACTTATCATGTCTCTACGATGTCCCAGACCTATGCAACTACTTCTAGCAATGCCTAATGTGTGGCAATGACACGTGTCACTCTCATTTCAGAGCATTTGATGACTAATATGAGATCTTTAAGCATTCTCTTTTCCTGCACTTGTGATCATGGACACACCGTTTGATATGAACATTCCAGATTAAAGCAGCCTGGAATATAGGAGCACTGCCCTGGAGAACATCCTGAAATGGCAATAGACCTGGTATGAGCTAGAATTCATTGTTCCTAGTGGTAAATCCCTGAGAATTGTGGTTTCTTACCTTTATGTAACCTAACCTTACCTGCTTATTATTTTAGATAGGAAAACCATCAAGGTCACGCAATTTTAGGAGATCATCACACTGAGAGATAAGGGAAAGTCCTTATACTATTAGAATAAAAGGTGAATTGGGAGTAGTTTTTCAAAATTGTCTTTACTTGTTTTTGATGCTTTAGAGTGAAATTATAAATAGATGACATTAAAATTCCTGAAAATGTCCTTAATGTGGTTAGTATGTGGGTTTTACTGTTAAGGAACATAAGACTTAAATACTTTTCTGTTAATTTTAGGTTCTTTGTGAAACTTAGAGGTCAAAAACAATAATTATTTACATTTTGGGCAAGCTGCATTCTCCTATTCATGTATTAAATCATTGAATAATGGTTATTAAATGATTGCTATGTAGCACGTTCTTTGCTGGGGTTATTACAGTGATAAAGACAGTCTTCAATGTCACCAATTAGTTTAGCAACAAGAAGGTGAGAAAGGGCAAAGTGCAATATCTGCATGCCAGCTGAGTCAGTCACATTTTCCAAAGCTTGGAAGTCTCTCCAAGATCTAAAGCTTACATATTTTTGGCCACTCTTAGTTCTAAAGGAAGCTGGGAAACTTAAGTTTTTTGGTCAGGCACATTAACACCCTGAACAAAATTGGTTCTTGTTGAAAAGGAACAGGAGTGGATAGATACTGCATAGACAGCTAGGCTTGTCTTCTGCATTTAGTCTTGGTCCTTTTGAAAATCTCTCCACCCTGGCTATGCCAAAAATCTGGAACCTCTTGTAGTCTGAAGGCATGAAGTTCAAGGTGGCAACTCTTCTTCAGTCCTCAGTGTACACAGAGCACCAATGAGTCACCTATGAACGGAGTCTACATAGCTGCTTCATGTCCAATAGCATTATGTTTCTCATACATTACCTTCTGGGCTCAGAAATCTTTGCAAACTGCCTATCTACCCATCTGCAGAAATGCACCACACAGTCATTTTGCCCTTTTGGACTCTGCTCTGGGAGCCAAGCCCAGTTGCCACAGACTTTTGAGATCCATAGACTTCTGTTATCAGTTCCTTCCCTGTCCCCAAGATGGAGCAGTTTCTTTCTAATTGCAGAATAATCTATTTTCCTTTATGTTTTCAGGCAAGTTATGATGCCTACCTTCAGAATTTCTTCTCTATCCTCTATGAGCTGGAGGACTCATGGTCTATTTCTTCATTTTATCTTGATTCATCACTCCCTGAAACAAAATTTTCAAGGTCTTTTTGAATGGAAAAGATGGAGAAGAAATTACAGGTTAATATCTTAAAGTGTTATTCTACAACATGAGCATTTGGATGTTCAATATAGGGCAGGAAGCTATCCAACATGAGTCTACAGAGTGTGCTATGGAAACCCTTGGACTCATTTCTATGGGGTCCCAGGGATGACATTGAAAAACGTGATTTTTAAGCTGAAAAATTAGTAGACTTCATCCAGGTGAGAATAAAAGAGGGAGGGATAGAGAGAGGGAAGGAAAGCATTCCAGAGAAGGGAATTAGAACATGAAAAGACAAGAAAGATTATGAAGAGGTCAGTAGATAGTTGGTAGTTAGTGTATGGCTCGAGGGTAAAATGTGGAATTGAGAGTGATGGTGATGGAGAATAGACTAGAGAGGTAAATGACTCCTTTGGATTTTATCCATAGAGAAATTGATCAGCCCTAAAGACTATGCTTTAGTAAGATCCTATGGCTTCATAATGAAAATTGGATTCAAACTGTACAAGACTAGAGCTGGGGAGACTTGTTAGAGGTCTCTGGTAATTTTTTGGCAAGAGATAATATCAGGTTGACCTAAGGTTATAGCAGAGAGAAGGAAATAATTAATGAATTAGAGAGTTATTATGGAGATGGAACAGTTGCAACATTGACGATGAACCTCTGTCTTTGGATCGGCAGTTGTATGTGTGGTGGTGCCATTCTCCGTTTTCTGAAAACACCAGGAGGAGGATCACATTGAGTGCGGTGGCTGCCTATCTAAAATTTCACCCCTCCCCAATCCCTAATCTATTTCTTTCTATTTCTTTTTAGAACTTAAGAGTATCCTTTTTATTTTTTTTTAGTAGATACTGGGGATTGAACCTCGGACCTCATACATGCCAAGTTCAACCACTGAGCTACACTTGCTCTTCAAATATATTTTATATTTGATTTATTTTTCCAAGTTTATGTACCCAAACTAGAATATAAATTCCCTATGAGCAAGAATTTGTACATATTTTGTTCTCCATTGTGTTCCCCATTCTTAGAACGATGCTAAGCACATAGTGGCTAATGAATACATATTGGCTGAATGATTGGCTGACTAAATGAATGAGTAAGAATAGGGCAAATAGTAAAGTAAATAAGTTCAGCATTTGGACATGCTGAGTGTCAATTGCCTGTTGGCATTATAGTGAGGATGTCCACTAGATGTTAGAGATATAGATTTGGGACTGGGATGATATCTCTGATGTAGTGATAGAACTTTGGTGGGGGAGATGGGAAGATTAGCAAAATATAGATAGCCTGAAACTATGAGAGTGAATGAGATGCCCATCCTGTAATTCAGCCCTTGATTAAAGAAAAAATTTTATCAGGAGATAGTCTTTTCTGCAGCTATTTTATTCTGGGAAGAAATTTCACTTATTTGCCAGTAAGACCATGAAAACCTTACCTTTGCTGTCACCTTTCCTATACCTCATTCCCTCTATTTCTTTCTCACCAGGAATTTAGTCCCTTCATTGAGATGTATCAATGTTCACATCTCATCTTATATATTAAAAATATTCTTAGATCTGATAACTCAGATAATTTAGAATTTCAGTACTTTGGGGACCTTATAATATTTGGTGATTGATAATTAATAAGTTGCTTGAGGCAAAGGATACTTGACTTATGCTCTTCCCAGTCTTACATACATGCTCTAGAAAAAAATTATACTTGACTATTTACCTGATACCGCTCAGTTTCTTTCTTTTTCATTACTGCTTTCTACATTTTAAAAATGATTCAGTTTTAGCTTATAATTAAGTTGAAAATCTTATAAATGAAAAATTGGGGTACAGAGTAATTCACCCAAAAATTTTCTGTAGAATTGTAATAAAATCAATGACTTTATAATTGCAGACATTGTAGTGGGAAATAGAAATGATTCCTAAAATTCCATTTCTTTGTGGATAGAATAAGCCCTTTAGAGAATCAGTTATTTCTCAACTGCAAAATGGATGAGTTATTTTTGTAAAAAACAAACAAACATGGGGGACAGATGTGGCTTGGGTGGTTGGGTGTCTGTCTCCCATATGGAGGGACCTGGGTTCGATCCCTAGGCCCCCGGTAAAAATTAAAAAAAAATAAAAACCAAATAAAAAACCACCTCTTAGAGATCCAGATATAGTCATTAAAAGAAAATATTGGGGTTGAAACATGGATCCATTCATTTTTAGCACAGTTGCTAAATAGTTGTTTGAAGCTCTGAGCATGGGTCTCTAGATCCCACACCTCACTCTCATCCTTCATCTACCAGTATAAGAAATACTGACTTAGTTATTAGACTTTTCAAGTACCAGTTTAATCTTCTTATACCTTCAGGGGGAGTAATGATAAAATAAATATTGCCCACAGCAACAATACTAATTCTTCATAGAAAATCCACTAGCAATTTACAAACGGAATCTAATTAACACCATCTATTTCCTTCCAGTTTCAAATTTCGCATAAGTTGTAAAAGCAGATTGTTCTCCAACCCGTATTTACAAAAGAATTGTTTTGATCCCAAGCATCACAGCACTGGTGATTAACATGATTTTAGATTCAAACCATTTCCTACCTTAAGCTTAACATTGAAAGTCACAATTTTAATAGAATAATTCATTTTGGAGAGTTAGGCAGCCAAGCAATCATGTTGTCTTACTGCTATTTATTAATAATAAATACACATTCTTAAATTAAGCAGACAATATGGCTTCAGGAATGACAACACAAAATCTTTCAGCTGTTCATTGAAAACATTGGCGCATCCAGCTTAATATTGATTGGAATAAAATTTTTGCATGCACAGGAGCACAGGCATGGAATACACAATGTCTCTCTTTGTATAGTCTAACCCAGTGAATATATTTTATATCACCATACATACATATATAGAACAAGGAAACTGTATCTATGAAAGTGCAGACTTGTGGTTAAGGACCTGCTCAACTGAGCTAAATTACTTTCAAGCACCTGGCTTTCCGTAATGCCATGTGATTTAACGCTGCTCCTCCTGATCCATTCACTTCTATGTGACAGAAACTTCCAAGGAAGGTCAGTGATATATCTAAGAGATTATGACAGCTGAATTATGGTTTCAAACAGGTTTGGATTTTACACTACCTTGGCAAATGAAATAGCTTCTGATTTACAGTCATTTTACATTAATATGCATTTCTCTCTTGTATTTCACTTGAAATTAGGCAGGCCAGGTTTATACATTCCACATTACTCCTGGAGGTGCCTACTGAATTACATATTTTAAACAAATCATTCTAAGTTGACATCAGGTGCAAACAATGAGAGAGAATAAGTAAGAGGCTCTGAATTTCCCTAGCTATTTATAGCAACGTTAAAGGCATTGAGACATTGTATGACATGCCAGTCAAGGTGTATTTCTCTGTTAATGATCTTGTACCCAGCAAAAATGAAAAAGGCACCAGATCAGAGGTGAATATATTTTATATTACCATACATACATATATAGAACAAGGAATCTGTATCTAGTAAACTCACGATATTTGTCATGAGTTATTTTTTTCTACATTATGAGTAATTTGAGAAATAAGTTTTCAGTTTTCTGGGTATTGATGATAGGAAACTTAATTACACCTTTTATAAACATATCAATAGTAGAAGAGAATGAATTTTTCTCCCTGCTAAAATATACTATATCCATTTCAGGTTAGTCTTATGATTTTCTTTACTTTCATAATTGGTGATAACTTTCTGGATAGAAACTTCACATCCTTTATTCTACTTTGGACTATTTTCAAGGGTACTCTAACACAGGCCTTAGAGAGCAAGGAGGAGCATTGACTTATAGGCCTGAGCCTTACTTCTGTAGTTGACAGAGCATTTTCAACTTGAAGATATGCCACTTTGGATTCTCTTAAACCCAAGCTTTTGAGTGAAAAAAATGTATTTTCTAACACTGGAATAAGAACCTACATTTGCTTTACCTCCTCTATGAAAGAGTAGATGTAATATTTATTTATTAAACAAATATTTATGGTGTATCAATGATCTATCAGCCATTTTTCTAGGAATTGGTGATATGGAGATGATTACAACAATGTACATGCCTTTATATTGCTCCCCTTTTACTACTGAATTAACGTGTTATTATTATTATGCATTAAAATTGATTCTGAACACTTGTGTTTCTATTACCTGCTGACATTTGACAATGTCTTACCCATAAAAGGAAGGGAATATTAGGAGAGAAGAAATAATTTTATGCATGAATGTGGTGGATGAATGAAAAGGGAAAAGTTGCATAGAAAGTGATAATACTGAAGTACTTTAGCTTCATTCACCACGAATGGTCTATTATAGGGACAATTTTCCTATATTTCATTTCAAATAATGACTCATTACTCAGTAAATCAAATGCTTCCTGCATGCCCGACGTATGTTTCTGAATTATGTGGAACAAAGTGAATCTTTAGAGAATTCAGAATGCTCAGTTTGAAGAAACTATTGAAAAGAAGACAGGATTATGTGTTTTTACAAAAGAAAGAGACATAGGACTCTATAAAAAGAGATGACTTGTAATAAAATTAGGCCTATTTAAAAGTTCCTGTGGAAATATTCTCAAAACTACCTGAAAATATTTAAATGCAGCTAAGTTCTTTTTTTAATTTGACAAGTTGTGAGTTTACAAAACAATTGTGTATGCCAATCAGGATTCCCATACATTACCCCCCCCACCTTACATTGCTGTGACACATGTATTGCAAAGGTGGAAGAACGTCATCAAAATATCACTGCTAACTATAATCCATAGCTTATATTTGGTGTATTTTCCCACAAACCATGCTATTAGTAACACCATATATTGTATATTTGTTATAGTTCATGAGAGAACTTCTCATATTTTTACTGTTAACCATAGGGTCCACTGTGTTATACATCCCATGCCTTGTACAATCCATCCTAAGTGTACCCTCAGTGGCTCTGAGTTTCATGGCACAGAGTTGTGCTGTGAGCAGCTTAGTCCATTTCAGAACGTTTCCATTGCTCCAAAAGGAAAAATTCCAGACCTCCTTTTACACTCCCATTATTGACTCTTAGTGTTTATATAGTTTCTTCTTTGTCATTGCTGTAAAAATATTAACAATATTACTGTTAACTATAGTCTATATGTTACATTAGTTGAATTTTTCCAAGTATCTCCATATTCTTAACACCTTGCAATAGAGAAACATTCTTGTGTTTGTACTATTAACCACAATCATCATCCAACACCGAAATCACTGTTATGCAGTCCCTAGATTATCCTCTAACTTTCTTTCAATTGTCATTAACCTCCCTAGCCTACCCCATTATACTCATTATAATATATTACCATCAACTTTATCCATTTCCTCACGTTTAATATCCACCTTATTAAACAATCTACATACATTCAGCATCAGCTTCCCCTTCTCAACCCACATTCTTTCTCCCAGTAAACTATACTCTAGAGTTTAACTCCATGAGTTTACTCATCTTGTTTAGCTCATATTAGTGAGACCATACAATATTTGTCCTTTTCACAGAGAGTTGCCCAGTGAATGGACACAGAAACAGCAAAAATGGGGGGTGGGGGTGGAGGAGGAAATAAAAATGGATAAAAGTAAATCAATAAATCAATAAATCCTTTAAAAAATGTATAGGGGAGGAAGATACAGAGTATAGTTAGTGGTAATACTTTGGTGATGCTCTTTCATGATTTAACAAATATTTTACAACAATGCAGGGTGTTTGGGGGGGGTGATGTGTGGGAGACCTATATGATGTTATGCATGCTTGTTTTGTAAGTTCACAATGTTTACTTAACACTTATAGTTGATGTATGTTCATTTATGAGTCATATTCTTCAATAAATTATTTTAAAAAATATTTGTCCTTTTGTGTCTGGTTTATTTCATTCAACATAATGTCCTCAAAGTTAATCCATGTTGTCATATGCATCCCAACTTCATTTCTTGTTATAGCTGAAAAGTATTCCATTGTATGCATATACCATATTTTGCTTATCCAGCCATTGGTTGATGAGCACTTAGGTTGTTTCCATCTTTTAGCAATTGTGAATAATGCCATTATGAACATTGATGTGCAAAAGTCTGTTCGCATCCTTGTTTTCACTTCTTATATACTTCTGACTATATTCCCAGTAGAGGGATTGGCAGATCATATGGCAGTTCTATATGTAGCTTCCTGAGGAACTGCCAAACTGTCCTCCACTGAAGGACACTGAGGCTGCACCATTTTACATTCCCACAACAGTGAAGGAGTGTTCTGATTTCTTGTATCCTCTCTAGCGCTTGTAGTTTTGTTTTGTTGCTTTTTTAAAATAATGACCATTCTGTATGGTATGAAATATCTTATTGTAGTTTTGATCTGCATTTCCCAAATAGCTAGTGATGATGAAATTTTTTTCATGTGCTTTTTGGCTATCTGTATTTCTTCTTTGGAAAAATGCCTATTTAAGTCTTGTTTTTGTTTTTGGGTTGCTTGTTTTTTTTTTGTTTTGTTTTGTTTTTCATCATTGGGTTATGTGATGCCTTTATATAACATGCAGCTCACACCTTAATTAGGTTTGTGGTTTCCAAAAATTTTCTCAAAATGAATAGGTTGCCTTTTCACCTTCCTTACAAAGTCATTTGAAGCACAAAAGTGTTTAATTTTGAGAAGGTACATTTATCCACTTTTTTTTTTTTGTCCCTGCTTTGGGTGTAAGGTTTAAGAAGCCACCACCTAATACAAGATCTTAAAGATGTTTTCTCACATTTTCTTCTAGGAATTTTATGGTTCTAGATTTTATATTTAGGCCCTTGATCCAATTTGAGTTAATTTTTTATAAGGTGTGAGATAAGAGTCCTCTTTCTTTCTTTTTGGATAAGGCTATCTAGTTCTCCCAGCACCATTTGTTGAATGTACAATTCTGGCCCAGCTGGGTGGACTTAACAGCCTTGTCAAAAATCACTTGACTGTAGATGTGAGGGTCTGTTTCTGAGTTCTTGATTTGTTTCCATTAGTCTTTATGCCAGTACCACGCTGTTCTTACCACTATAGCCAAGTAATATGCTTTAAAGTCAAGAAGTGAGAGTCCTCCAACTGTGTTCTTTTTTTAAGGCATTTTTTTTGGTATTCGGGGCCCCTTATCTTTCCAAATAAATTTGATTATTGGTTTTTCCATTTCTGCAAAAAAAGGCTGTTAAGACTTTTATTGGGATTGCGTTGAATCTGTAAATGAGTTTGGGTAGAATTGACATCTTAACGACATTTGAGTCTTCTAGTCCATGAACACAGAATGTCCTTTCATTTATTTAGGTTTTCTTTGGTTTCTTTTAGCAATGTTTTATAGTTTTATAAATACAGGTCATTTGTGTTGTTGGTTCAGTTTATTCCTCAATATTTTATTCTTTTAGTCACTTTAAAAATGGAATTTTTTTCTGACTTCCTCCTCTGGTTACTCATTATTAGTATTTGAAACACTGATATTTTTGCATATTAATCTTTTATCCTGCTAAGCTCATCTATTAGTCCTAGTAGCTTTGCTGTGGATTACTAGAGTTTCCTAGGTATAGGGTCATATCATCAGTGAAGAGTGAAAGTTTTATTTATTCCTTTCCTATTTAGGTGCCTTTTATTTCTTTCTTGCCTAATTGGTCTATCTAGAATTTATAGAGCAATATTTAATAATGATGGTGACAGTAGGCATCCTTGTCTTGTTCCTGATCTCAACAGGAGAGCTTTCATTCTTTCAATGTTGAGTGCAATGTTAGTTGTGGGTTTTTTATATATGCACTTTACCATATTGATAAAGCTTCCTTCTATTTCTATTTTTAGAGTGTTTTTTTAATCAGGAAAGGATGCTGTATTTTGTCAAAGGCCTTTTCTGTATCAATCGAGAGGGGTATGTGATTTTTCTTCTTCAATTTATTAATGTGGTTTATTACACTAATTGATTTTCTTGTGTTGAGCCACCCTTGCATACTTGGAAAAAATTTTACTTGATTGTGGTGTACAATTCTTTTTTTTTAAAAAAAACAATTTATTGAAGCATATCATTCATACATAAACTATAAGTGTTCAATAAACATTGTGATCTTACAAAACAAACATGCATAACATCATACAGGGCTCCCACACATCACCCCCCCACACACAAACATTCTGCATTGTTGTGAAACATTTGTTAACAAATCATGAAAGAGCATCGTCAAAGTATTACTACTAATTATAGTCCAAATCTTCCTCCCCTATACATAAAGGATTTATTTATTTATTTTATTTACTTTTATCCATTTTTATCCCCCCTCCACCCCACCCCCCCATTTTTGCTGTTTCTTTGTCCATTC
>JAQZBX010034304.1:0-25048 GCA_029593785.1 Cabassous unicinctus
TCTGAAATCAAACAGTTAGTAGACCAGATAGATAAAAAGATAGAAAAAATCCAGCAGGGACTTAAGAATTTGAACAACACAAAAGCCACAAACATACACATTATAGGCATGCCCGGGGGAGAAGAGAACAGAAAGGGGATTGAAGAAGTGTTGGAGGAAATAATGGCTGAAAACTTCCCAACCCTATTGAGGGAGATGGATGACATGTCCAGGAAGTGCAGCACACCCCAAACAGTATAAATCCCAACAGGTCTACTCCAAGACATATACTTGTCAAACTGTCCAATGCTCAAGATGAAGAAAATACTGAAAGCAGCATGAGAAAAGAGAACCATCACATACAAGGGAAGCTAAATAAGATTAAGTGCTGATTTCTCATCTGAAACCATGGAGATAAGAAGGCAGTGGTATGACATAGGGTACTAAAAGAAAGCTGGCATTCAAAAATGATGGAGAGTTCAAAATATTCACCGATAAACAGAAATTAAGAGAGTATGCAAATAAGAAACTTTCCCATCAAGAAATACTAAAGAGAGTTCTGCAGGTTGAAAGGAAAAAAACAGGAGAGAGAGAGAGTTGGAGGAAACTGTAAGAATAACTAAAAAGACAAAAAGAGAAATAAAAACACATGACATACATAGACCCAAAGAAAATATGGCTAATGTAAGTAATTCCTTGAGAGTTATAACATTGAATGCTAATGGATTAAACTCACCAGTCAAGAGACACAGATTGGCAGAATGGATAAGGAAATATGACCCATCTATATGCTGTCTATAAGAAACCCACCTTAGACACAGGGATTCAAGGAGGCTGCAAGTGAATGGCTGGAAAACAATCTTACATGCAAACAATAACCAAAAAAGGGCAGGAGTAGTTATACTAATATAGAAAAAAATAGACTTTAATTGCAAAACTATTGTAAGAGATAAAGACGGACACTATATATTAGTAAAAGGGGTAATCTTTCAAGAAGAAAGAACAATTATAAACATTTATGCATCTAACCAGGCTGCCTCAAAATACATGAGGCAAACACTGGAAAAACTAAGTGGAGAAATAGGTGCCTCTACAATTATAGTGGGGGACTTTAATACACCATTGTCACCATTAGACAGAAAATCTAGACAGAGAATCAATAAAGAAACAAAGACTTTGAATAATACATTAGAGGATCTGGACCTAATAGACATATACAGAACACTACACCCAAATACAGCAGGATATACATTCTTCTCGAGTGCACATGGATCATTCTCCAAGATAGACTACATGCTAGGCCACAGACAAATTCTCAATGAATTCAGAAAGATTGAAATTATACAGAGTAATTTCTCTGACCACAATGAAATGAAGCTGGAAATCAGTAAGGGCCAGAGAGCCAGATTAGGCACAAAGATATGGAAGTTAAACAACACACTCTTAGACAAACAGTGGGTCAAGGAGGAAATCTCAAAAGCAATCAAGAACTACCTTGAAATGAATGAAAATGACAACACAACATATCAAAACCTATGTGATGCAGCAAAAGCTGTACTGAGAGGGAAATTCAAAGCCATAAATGCATATATCAAAAAAAAAAAGAAGAAAAATAAATAAATAAATAAATAAATAAAAGAAGAAAGAGCTAAAATCGAAGACCTAACTGCACACCTGGAGGAATTAGAAAAAGAACAACAAACTAACCCCAAAAGAAGTATGAAGGAGGAAATAACAAAGATTAAAACAGAACTAAATGAAATAGAAAATAAGAAAGCACTAGAAAAAATAAACAATTCAAAAGCTGGTTCTTTGAAAAGATCATTAAAATTGGCAAACCCTTAGCTACATTAATAAAGAAAAAAAGAGAGGAGATACAAATACATAAAATAAGAAATGAGGAAAGAGATATTACCACTGACCCCACAGAAATAGAGTATCATAAGAGGATACTTTGAAAAATTATATGCCAACAAGAGAGATAATTTAGAGGAAACGGACAAATTCCTAGAAACACAAGCAGCCTGCATTGACAAAAGAAAAAATCAATGAACTCAACAGACCAATCATAAGTAAAGAGAGAATCAGTCATCAAAAACCTCCCAACAAAGAAGTGCCTAGGACCAGACAGCTAAACTAACACCAATCCTACTTAAACTCTTCCAAAAAATAGAAGTAGAAGAAACATTGCCTAACTCATTCTATGATGCCAACATTACCCTAATACCAAAGCCAAACAAAGATGCCACAAGAAAGGAAAATTACAAACCAATCCCTCTAATGAACCTGGATGCTAAAATCCTTAACAAAATATTTGCTAATTGTATTCAACAACACACCAAACAAATTATGCACCATGACCAAGGGGTTTCATTCCAGTTATGCAACGATTCAACATAAGAAAATCAATCAATGTAATACACCACATAAACAGATCAAAAGAAAAAAAATCACATGATCATCTCTATAGATGCAGAAAAAGCATTTGACAAAATATAGCACCCTCTCCTGATAAAAACACTGCATAAGATAGGAATAGAAGGAAATTTCCTCAGCATGATAAAGGGTATATATGAAAAACCTACAGATAACATCGTATACAATGGTGAAATCCTAAAAGCTTTCCCTCTAAGATCTGGAACAAGACAATGATGCCCACTATCACTGCTCCTATTTAACATTGTGGTAGAAGTACTTGCTCAAGCACTGAGGAAAGAAAAAGATAAAAAAGGCATCCAAATTGGAAAGGAAGAAGTAAAAATTTCACTATTTTCCAATGACATCATCCTATATGTAGAAATCCCTGAGAAATCTACAACAAAGCTTCTAGAACTTATAAATGAGTCCAGTAGTCACAGGTTATAAGATCAATGTGCAAAAATCAGTAGCATTTCTGTACACCAATAATGAGAAATCTGAGGAGGAAATCAAGAAAAAATACCATTTACAAAAGTAACTAAAAGAATCAAATACCTAGGAATAAATTTAACTAAAGATGTAAATGACTCATTCACAGAAAACTACACAACACTGTTAAAAGAAATCAAAGAAGACTTAAATAAATGGAAGAATATTCCCTGTTCATGGATAGGAAAACTAAACAGCATTAAGATACCCAAACTGATTTACAGATTTAATGCACTCCCAATAAAAATTACTGCATCATTTTTCACTGAATTGGAAAAGCTAACTATGAAATTTATTTGGAAGGGCAAGGGACCCCAAACACCCAAAGACATATCGAAAAGGAAAAATGAAATTAGAGGAATCACACTACCTGTCTTTAAAACATACTACAAAGCCACAGTGGTCAAAACTGCATGGTATTGGCACAAGGATAGACATACTGACCAATGGAACCAAATTGAGTGCTCTGATATAGATACTCACATATACAGTGATTTGATATTCAACAAGGCCACTTAACTGGGAGAGAATAGCCTCTTCAACAAATGGTGCTTGGAGAACTGGATATCCATATCCAAAAGAGTGAGAGAGGAACACCATCTCACACCTTATACAAAAATCAACTCAAGATGGATCAAAGATCTAAATATAAGAGCCAAGACCATAAAGACTTTGGAAGATAATGTAGGGACACATCTACAGGACCTTGTAATAGGAAATGGTTTCATGAACTTCACATCCAAAGCACAAACAGCGAAAGAAAAAATAGATAAGTGGGATCTCTTCAAAATTAAGAAATTTTGTACCTCAAAGGAGGTTATCAAGAAAGTAAAAGGGTAGCCTACCGAATGGGAAAAAATATTTGGCAATCATACATCTGATAGGAGCCTAATATCCAGCATATATAAAGAAATCCTACACCTCGAAAATAAAAAATGGGCAAGCGACTTAAAAAGACACTTCTCCAAGGAAGAAATACAAATGGCTAAAAAGCACATAAAAAGATGCTTAACATCACTAGCTATTAGGGAAATGTAAATAAAAAACAATGAGATACCATCTTACACCCATTAGACTGTTGGCTATTAAAAAAACAGAGGACTACAAGTTTTGGAGAGGATGTGGAGGAATGGGAACCCTTATCCACTGTTGGTGGGAATGTAGAATGTTCCAACCATTGTGGAGGACAGTTTGGCAGTTCCTCAAAAAACTAACTATAGAACTGTCATATGATCCAGCAGTTCCACTGCTGGGTATATACCCAGAATTGAAAGCAAGGACACAAGCAGATATATTCACACCAATGTTCATAGAGGCATTATTCACTATTGCCAAAAATTGGAATCAACCCAAATTCCCATTAACAGATGAATGGGTAAACAAAATGTGGTACATGCATACAATGGAATATTACTCAGCTGTAAGAAGGAATACAGTGCTAACACATGGGATAACATGGATGAATCTAGAGGACCTTATGTTGAGTGAAGCAAGCCAGGCACTGAAGGACAAATATTACATGACCTCATTCATATGAATTAAGCAAATCGAGCAGACTCAGAGAGCTATTGTCTGGAAGATAGTTTTACAGGAAATAGAAAGGGAGAAGAAGCATGTGAGCCAACGCCCATATGGGCAAAATCTATGATAAGGTGGAAGTGTGTAGTTGGACAGTGAAGGGATATGACAGGAATGTAGTGATGATATTGGGTTTGGCAGTGCAGGTTTGATGGGGGGTAGAGTGGGGATGGTGGGTTTGATGGTCCATGGAACTGGGGGGAGGGTTGGAGGAAGGACTAGGTGAACACTGGGGATTGGCGGGTAAGTGGTTGAAAGTACAAAGCTGGGAACACTCTTATGGCAATAAGACAAGGAAGGGTTACTGGTTTAGGGTGTTGGATGGGGGTCATTTGGGACAGGGCACACCTGGGACAAGCTTCTAGGTAGTGTGCGAGTGATCATTTTGTCATAATGTGCTGTATCAGTGGGTGGATAACCACATAATGAGCAGGAAAGAGTTGGATTCCCATCCTGGGGAGGACTGATATGTTCTCAGACAGAGGGATGGGAGTCTCTTGAGGGCATGGGTGACTCCTAATAGGGGAGGACAAACCAATGTGTCAAGACCTCAGTGTTGTTGCAAGTAACTATGAATCTTGTCATCCAAGGAGTGAAGCCAGGTGGTCACTGTGGGCCCTGAGGGGAAGGGGAGGGAAGAATAGAATAGATGAGACAGGGGGTATTTAATGAGCAACGGAAGTGTTCTACATGATCTTGCAATGATGGACACAGGCTATGTTAAATATCATCAAAATTTATAAAAGTGTATGGTCTAAAATGTAAACCATAATGTAAACCATTGACCATGATTAGTAGCTATGTTTCACTATTTGTATATCAGTTGTAACAAATGTACCATCCACATATAAAAATGTATTAATACAGGAAGGGGAAAAAGGGGGAGGATGTTGGGTATATGGGAGTCCCCTGTATTCTGTATGTGACTTTACTGTGACCTAAAACTTCTTTGAAAACAAAATGAAAAAAAGTAAGACACTGGAAATAAATGGAAGAAAATGCCACTGTACATACAGGACAACAGATATTACAGTGATGAAAGGCAAAATGTCAAAAAAATATTTTTCATTATTTTTTAATATCCCAATTTTTAAAATTTTATTTAATTTTTAGTTTTTTAAAATTTTTATGTATTTTATTTCTTATACTTAAATCTATCATTATTATTTCATTTTCCTGTTAAGTGTATTTGGCTATTTTATTGGCTTCATTTTTGAAGAAGCTTTGGATCACAGAAGGGTTACAACTGGGGCAGGGGAGGATCATTGGTGTGGGATGTTAGTGATGGGGGATACATGGGAGGAAGTTCACCTGGACGTATAAGGTATAGAAATGTGTTCAAATGTTCAGAAAGCATTGTCACAATGGGTGGAGATTCACACAATAACTGAGAGAATATTGAATTCCCATCCTGGAGAGCTCTCCACATTCTCTAATGGAGCAGCAACAATCCTCCAAGGACAGGGGCAAAGACTAGTGAAGGAGGATGGTCCATTGATGGACTATGCTTATGAGCCTTTGCTCTTGAAATTGAAACAGCCTAGTGTTATAAGGTGCCTAAGAGTTGCCTCCTGAGAGCCTCCTTGTTGCTCAAATGTGGCCTCTCTCTAAGTCAAACTCAGCATATAAATGCATGACCTTCCCCCCAGCATGGTACATGACTCCTAGGGTTGAGCCTCCCTGGCACTGAGGGATTACTACCAAGAATCAACTAGCAATGCAACTGGAAAAAGACCTCGAATAAAAGGGGGAAAAGTTAAAGAGTTTATATGGCTAAGAGACTTCAAAGTGAGCTGGGAGGTCATCCCAGAGGTCACGCTTATGCACATCTCAGCAGGACCTCATAGACTGCCAAAGTAGATATTACCCCAAATAGTGGGGCTCCTGAGGGCTCTGGAGAACCCCAGGTCCTATGGTCAGGGCAGATAGCTCCAGAGTTTGGTGCCTTGCCAGTGGGTCCTACTTTGGAGTTTGTTCTCCTGAGAGTGACAGAGTTGGACTCAGTTATGGCTTCCCTACAAATGGCTTATCTGTCCCCTAAATTTGTCCCCTATAGTTGGTGCTGGAGTTGGTAAGTCCAAGAGACTTAAATCTTTTGGCTGTCCATGTGCCAGCTGGGCCCTGAACCTCAGCGGAGTTGCAACACCTATTCTCCAGTTCATTGGACTCACCTAGGACACCTAACAAGGAGGTGAGGATGGACAATCACCACAGCAGACAAACAAGACAGACTACAACTGCAAGCAAGAGAGTCCCATTCATTGACTGTATGAGATTGAAGCCCTCTCTCAATTAGAGTGGAGTGGACATCACCATCCCAGAATCCTCAAGATTGGGGAATGAACTATGGACTAGAGTGGACTTACTGGTATTCTACTATAGACTTATTGTGATTCTAACAATGGAAGAAATTACAACATTGATTTGGAGGCAGTGGCCACTGGAGGCTCTAAGGGCAAGGATAGGGAAAAACAGATGTAATATGGGGGCATTTTTGGGACTTGGGAATTGTCCTGAATGACATTGCAATGACAGATATAGACCATTATATACCTTCCCATATATAGAATTGTATGGGAAAGATTGTAATCTACAATATAAACTCTAATCCATGCTCAGTGGCAATGCCCCAAAATGCATATATCAATAGCAATGAATGCACCACACTAATGAAGGATGTTGTTTATGTGGGAAAATGTGGGAGGTATGGGGAGCGGGGCATATTGGAATTCATATATTTTTTATGTAACATTTATGTAATCTAAATATCTTTAAAATATATATATATATATAAAAAATAAAATAAAATATATTATGCTTTATAAAAAAACAAATCAGCCCATCTTAAATAAGTAAGTAAGTAAGTAAGTAAATAAATAAATAAATAAATAAATAAATAAATAAATGGAATGATACAATATGTGGTCCTTCGTGACTAGTTTCTTTCACTTAGCATAATCTTTTCAAGGTTCATCCATGTTCTAGCATGTGTCAGACCTTCATTCCTTTCCATTGTTGAATAATATTCCATTGCATGGATATACCACATTTTATTTATTCATTCATCAGTTGCTGAACATTTGGGTTACTGCCACTTTTTGCTGTTATGAATAGCATGAACATTCATGTACAAGGTTTTGTGTGGCTATATGTTTTCAATTCTCTTTGATATATGTCTAGGAGTGGAATTGCTGGGTCACATGGTATCATTATATTTAGCATTTTAAGGAACTGTCAGGCTATTTTCCAAAGGGGTTGCACCATTTTACATTCCCACCAGCAAGTGTGGGAGGGTTCCATTTTTTCCACATCCTTGACAAGACTTTGAAGTGGTATTTTATTATGAGTTTAATTTGCATATTATGGGTTTGATTTGCTTTCTCTAGCTAATGGTGTTGAACATTTTTAATGTGCTTATTGGCCACTTGTATGTCTTCTTTGGAGAAACATTTATTCAGATCCTTTGCTCATATTTAAATTGGGCTATATTTTTTTATTAAGTAATAAAGGTTCTTTTTATATTCTAAATACCCATCTCATATAAGATATATGATTTGCAAAAAATTTTTTCCATTTGTGGGTTGTCTTTTCACTTTCTTGATGGCTTTTAATTTTATTTATTTTTATTTTTAATTTTGATGAAGTCCAATTTATTACTTTCTTTTGTTGTTTGTGTTTTTGGTGTCCTATCCTTAGATGGTTTATTAAATGGTTTCTTAAAACAACTACCAATTCCAAGATCATGAAGATTTACTCCTATGCTCCAAGAGTTGTGTAATTTTAGCAGTTACAATTAGATCTTGATCCATTTTGTGTTAATTTTTGTATACTGTTTGGGGTAGGAATCCAACTTCATTCTTTTGCATGTGAATATCCCAGCACCATTTATTGAAAAGACTGTTCTTTCCTCATTGAATTGTCTTGGCACCCTTGTTGAAAATCAGACTGTAAATGTGAGGGTTTATTTCTGGGCTCTGATTTCTATTCCAGTGATCTGTATGTCTGTTCTTATGACAGTACCACACTGTCTTGATTATAGTAGCTTTGAAATAGTTTTGAAATTGGCAAGTGTGAGTTCTGCAACTTTGGTTTTCTTTTTCAAATTGTGTTGGATAGTCTGGATCCCTTAAATTTCCATGAGTTTTAGGGTCAGCTTGTCAATTTCTGCGAAGAACCCTGTTGAATTTTTTATAGAGATTGCATTGAATCTGTACATCAATATGGGGAGTATTGCCATGTTAACAATACTAAGTATTCCAATCCATGAACATAGGATATTTTTCCATTTATGCAGATCTTCTTTAACTTCTGTCAGCAATGCTTTGTAGTTTTCAGAATATAAGCTGTGCACCTATTTTGTTAAATTTATTTCTAAGTATTTTATTCTTTTTGATGCTATTATAAATGGAAATATTTTCTTAATTTCATCTTCAAATTGTCCATCACAAGTACATTGAAATACAATCGATTTTTGCATGTTGATCTTTATCCTGCCATCATGATAAACTCATTTGATAGTTATAATCATTTTTTTTAGTAGATTCCTTAGGATTTTCTAAATACATTGTTGTCTGCAAAGAGAGAGAGTTTTCCTTATTCCTCTCCTGTCTTTTTTTTCTTTTTCTTGGTTAATTATCCTGGCTAGAACTTCCAGTACAATGTTGACTTAGAAGTGACAAGAGCAGACATCCTTGTTATGTTCTTCCTGATCTTAGGGGGAAGGCATTCAGCCTTCTACCTTTAAGTACAATGTTAGCTATGGGTATGTTGTATTTACATTTTTAATGTCAAAGTATTCTCTAATTTCCCTTCATCTGGCATAGGAAGTTCCTTTTTATTTCTTGTTTGTTGAGTAGCTTTTCATGAAGGGGTATTGGATTTTGTTAAATGCTTTTTCTGTGTCTATTGAGATGATCATGTGATTTTGTCCTTTATTCTATGGATAATGGTGATTTATTTTCAGCTGTTAAACCTGTCTTGCATTCCTGTGATAAATCCCAGGTCATGGAAATGATTATGGTATTATAATACCTTTTATATGTTGCTGGATTTGGTTTGCTAGTATTTTGTTGAGAATTATTATGCCTGTATTCATATTGGATATTGGTTTGTAGTTTTCTTGTGATATCTTTGTCTGGTTTTGGTTTCAGGGCAATACTAGTTCTCAGAATGAATTGGGAGATGTTCCTTCCTCTTCTATTTTTTGGAAGAGTTTGTGAAGAATTGGTATGAATTCTGGGCCTGGGCCTTGTGGGTACTTTTTTGATGATTATATTGACTTGTTTACTTGTTATAGGTCTATTAAGATTTTCTATTTTTTCTTGAATATTTCTTCAGCAGTTTGTATCCTCTTAGGAAATCTTCCAGTTTATCTGTTACCTAATTTGTTGGTATATAGTTGTTCACAGTATTCCCTTATAATCCATTTTATTCTGTAATGTTGGTCATAATGTCCCCTCTTTCATTCCTAATTTTAATAATTTGAGTCCTCTCTCTCTCTCTTTTCCTTGGTTCAGCCTAGCTAAAGGTTTTCTAATTTTGTTAATCTTTTCAAAGAACCAACTTTTGGTGTGTTGATTTTCTCTATTCTTTTTCCATTCTCTATGTCCTTAATTTTCACCCTAATCTTTATTATTTCCTTCTTTCTACTTGCTCTTCTTTTTTTAGTGTGTTAAGGTGGATAGTTGTGTTATTGATTTGAGATCTTTCTCCCTTTTTATATATAGTTGTTTATAGCTATAAATTTCCCTCTAAGCACTGCTTCAGCTACATCCCATTAGTTTTGGTATATTGTTTCTTCATTTTCATTCATCTCAAAGTATCCTAATTTCCCTTGTGATTTCTTCTTTGACCCATGAGTTATTCAGGAGTGTGTTGTTTAATTTCCACTATTTATGAGTTTCCCATATTTCTTTCTGTCATTGATTTCTAATTTCATTCCATGTGATTGGGGAGCATACTTTTTATTATTTCAGTCCTTTAAAATTTATTGATGCTTGTTTTATGGCATAGTATATAGTCTATCCTGGAGAATGTTACATGTGCACTTAAGAATGTGTATTCTGCTGTTATTGGGTGAAGTGTTGTAGAGATGTCTGTAAGATCTAGTTGGTTTATAGGGTGTTAAGTCTTCTATTATCCATAAAGTATTTATTCTTAAATTTTTTTAACTTCTAAAAGTACTGTTTGGTTCTTTTAAAAACCTGGCTGGTTTCCTTTTAAAAAAGTAAAATCTTGTTCCTTATTCATACTATTAATACTGCTTTTATTTCTTTAAGCGTATAAAATATACTTAATTTATGTTCTGTATCAAACTTTTTCATTATGTGAAGTCTTTGTGAGTCTATATATGTTGATTCTTGCACATGGTTTCTTGTTCCCTTGTGTATTTTGTACAATTTCTTTTTAGTTTTAAGTCGATGTTTTTTCTATGTTTATAGGAATTCTTTTAGACTGAAGTGGAAAGCACATTTTCCTGGAGATAATTTGCATTTGTTTCTACCAGGTATACTGTCACTAGGACACTTTCAATCTAGGACCAATTTAGAATAAGTTTTTGGCATGAGATATTTTGGAATATATATGGTGTGAATTTACGCCACAAACCTGTGTGAAGCTGATTTGTGTTTATGAAGTCTCAGGGAAAGATTTGTTTTTCTCTACCACCCAGAGCAAAGGTTGAGACAGGCAAATTTCTATGCTGCAGGATCTCAGCTTTATGTAAGTGTCTTAAATGACTTTGTACTTTGCATGGAGGGGGCACAGGGATTTTTCTCCTGTCCTCATGTGGCCATGTAAACCAAAATTCTAATTCACCAGTGATCAACAGATGTTCTTGGAGCCACTACTGGCTTCCACACTTGATTACCTCTTTAATTTTATGTTGTTGTTTCATTTTTTGCCTATGAGAATGTCCCTAACTTTATTGCCAGATCAGTGATTCACTTAAAGAGATATTTTCATGGAAGGTTTATTCAGGATGTCTTGTTCCATCATATTGCTGGAAATAAGGTTTGTTACACTATTCATTATGGCTCTATATTTGAAAATCAGTCATGCATTTTGAAGAAAAAAAAAACCTTGCTCTCTTGGACATTGGTGATTTGTGCCCGAATGTTCAATAATGACACTCAGTTTTAGATGGTGACTTAACAGATAGATATACAGATATCACTTGTGAATATATTCAACAAGACCTATGTGAAGACAACTTTCCTGAGAGATCAAAGAAAACAAATAAATGAAGAGATACATCATTTTTTCTTGATAGAAACATGGAATATAGCAAATAGGTTAATCTTCCAAAATTAATAAACAGATTTAATGCAATTCCAATGAAAATTCCAATAGGTTAAACAAATTTCTATGTTATCACCTGGAATAATATCCAAGTAAGATAACAAATTTTTAAAAATTATAAAAGGATTAATAAGGAGGAACTGGCCCTATAAAATATTAAAGCAAGTTAAATATGTGTTGCACTGTTGTACAGATAAATAGGGAGATAATGGAGAGAATAATGCTTTGAAATAGACCCTTTCATATGAGCATAACTGATATCAGAAGAAGATCAGTTAAAAGTTCAATCCATTTATATCAGGGACCAAATTTTCATAATAAATAGTGAAATTTTTAAAAAGTTTCACTGCAACTTTGACTGAAAGCCTTTTGCTGAAATTACAAAAATTTACATATTACAAAACTTAGCTTATAAATATGTTAACACTCAGAATTAATTTTTTGGCATTTTTTCCTTACAAAATTATATGAAAGCATGAAATTAAAATTTTTACTTCATATTTGATTTCTGCTCCATAATCAAAGAGTCATTTGTCAAAAATATTCCAGACTTCATCAAATTTTTAAGGGTCTCTCCTTAGTTAAGCCATTCCTCTAAGTACTTCTTGTGACATTGTACTTTTGTACTTGCCAGCTTTTTCTTCTTTAATTGCTAACTGGAATTACTACACATGTCTTTGGCTATCCACATGATTTTAGCAGCTCTCCATCATTTTTTATTGATCTCATGAAATCCCTACATATTTTGCAAGATTTGTAAGTTCACTTTGTGGTGGATTTTCATTGCATTTGCATTGAACTTTTAAATGGCATTCTACAAGACACTGACAAACATAGCATAGTGGACAGGAATCGGTGCTACTATAAAGCAGAGAAGGGTATTTGAGGAGGCACTGACTTTTTAAAGAACAGTTGTGTAAGTGAATATTTTATGTTCTAATGATCCAACATCATAACTGAGATTATCTAGTTAATGAAAACTTGAATTATAAGGATACTCTGGTATATAAGAATTCAAAATAAAAAGTTTTTGAGAAAAGGGGTTAGTGCCCTATTGTTACTAAAGCCAGGGCCTGTTGCTTCTGCAACTGTTTCCTTAGAAGAGGCACATACCTTCCCTTGGGCTCATAGTAACCTTAGAAGATTTAACTGAGCAGATACTCTCACTCAGTGGCAGTCATTCAGTTTCTTCATACAAACTTGACTGAGAGAGGATATCTTTCACAAAGATTTCATATGCCCAATAACATAATAAACATTCAGTTGTCTTCTTGAAGTTCTGTCTCCTTACCATGGCAAACTATAGGACAAAAGGTGCAGAAGGACAGTTTACTCATGGATATTTTTGTCCAGCACCCTCGTTTTATTGGATACCCACAGTCAGGCTTCTCTATATCACTAACAGCATCTATTTTATAGATCTTAATAACATTATCAGGAAAGCAGTGATCATATCTGAGGAAAATGATGAATAGCAGAGCTATTTTGGACCAGAACTTCCCAAGTGGTGTGCCATGAATGAATTATGGATGTGCTGAGATAATAGTCCTTAGAGTGAGGGCAGGACTTGAGGTGGAGAACTCAAGGGTCAATCACCTCGAGCAAGCTGTAAGCAGCCACCTCCATGTAAAGTGCCCTATACAATTATTATCCCTTTCTTTGAGTGCCACAAAATAAAAAGGTTGGGAAACACACTATTCTAAGCAATTAGCTGGGAGTAATGAGAACATGATAATATTATGCAAACAGTCATTTGGTTTAGGGAAGAAAATAGCAGATTCCAGCAGAGAATGAATGAGGGGTCAGATTGAACATTTTACTCTAATTCTGTTTGTTTTTTTGTTTTTTTTTTAAGATTTATTATTTACTTATTTCCCCCCACACACATACCATTGTTTGTACTCGCTATCTCCTCTCTGAGGCCATTCGCTGTGTGTGTACTCTCTTTATCTGCTCATCTTCTCTTTAGGAGGCACTGGGAACAGAATCTGGGACCTCCCATGGGAGAAAGAGGCGCTCAATCACTTGAGCCACCTCAGCTCCCTGCTTTGTTGTGTTTCTCATTGTCTTTCCTCTCTGTGTCTCCTTGTTGCATCATCTTGTTACATCAGCTCACCATGCCTGCCCGTTGCGTCAGCCCACTGTCTTGCTCATCTTCTCCAGGAGGTACCAGGAACCGAACCCGGGACCTCCACTTTACATTGTTTTGAAACAGTTGTTACAAACTATGAAACAGCATCGTCAAAACATTACTACTAACCATGGCCAATAACTTACATTGGGTTTATTTTCCCCCCTTTCAACCACAATCACCTTTATAAATCAGCAGCATTAGTTATACTCACTATAATGTATTACCAGCAACTCTATTCATTTCCACACGTTTACAATAAACCTTATTAAAAATTCTACATCCCATTGAGCATCAGCTCCCATTCTCACCCCAAATTCAATTTCCTAGTAACTTATACTCTAGAGTTTACCTATGTGAGTTTACTCATCATTTTAGTTCATATTAGTGAGAACATACAATATCTGTCCTTTTGTGTCTGGCTTATTTCACTCAACATAAAGTCCTCCAGGTTCATCTGTGTTGTCGTATGCATCCCAATTTCATTTCATCTTACAGTTGAATAGTATTCCATTGTATGTGTATACCACATTTTGTTTACCCATTCACCGGTTGATTGGTACTTGGGTTGTTTCCATATTTTAGCAATTGTGAATAATGCTGCTATGAACATCGGTATGCAAATGTCAGTTTCTGTCCTTGCTTTCAGTTCTTCTGAATATATTCCTAGTAATAGTATTGCTGGATCATATGGCAGTGCTATATTTAGTTTCTTTAGGAACTGCCAAACTGTCTTCCACAGAGACTGCACCATTCTACATTCCCTCCAGCAGTGAAGGAATGTTCCTATTCTACACATCCTCTCCAGTACGTATAGTTTTCTGTTTTTGTAATAATGGCCATTCTATAAGATGTGAAATGATATCTCAGTATAGTTTTGATCCATATTTCCCTAATAGCTAGCAATGTTGGGCATTTTTTCCATGTGCTTTTTGGCCATTTGTATTTCCTATTTGGAGAAATTTCTATTCCAGTCTTTGGCCCATTTTTAAATTAGGTTGCTTGTCTTTTTATTGTTGAGTTCTATGATCTCTTTTTATAACAGGGATATCAAACCCTTATAGAATATGTGGTTTCCAAATATTTTCTCCCATTGAGTGGGTGCCTTTCCACTTTCTTGACAAAGTCCTTTGAAGCAAAAAAGTGTTTAAGTTTGAGAATGTTTCATTTATTTTTTTTCTTTCATTGCTTATGCTTTGGCTGTAAGGTTTTAGGGACCACCACCTACCACAAGATCTTGAAGACGTTTTCCTACATTTGCTTCTAGAAGTTTTATGGTTGTAGCTTTTATATTTAGGTCCTTGATCCATTTTGAGTTAATTTTTGTATAAGGTGTGAGATAGGAGTCCTCTTTCTTTCTTTTGGATATGGCTATCCAGTTCTCCTGGCACCATTTGGCCCAGCTGGGTGGGCTTGACAGCCTTGAAAATATCAATTTGCCATAAATTCGAGCATCTATTTCTGAACACTCAATTCTATTCTATTGGTCAACATCTCAACATGTCTTTATGGCAGTACTATGCTGTTTTTACCACTGTAGCTAAGTAATATGCGTTAAAGTCAAGAAGAGACAGTCCTCCAACTTTGATCTTCTTTTTAAAGATATTTTTGGCTATTCAGGATCTATTACTCTTCCAAACAAATTGGATAATTGGCCTTTCCAATTTTGTAAAAAAAAAAAAAAAAAAGGCTGTTGGAAGTTTTATTGGGATTGTATTGAATCTGTAGATGAATTTGGGTAGAATTGACATCTTAATGATATTTAGTCTTCCAATCCATGAACATAGAATATCCTTCCATTTATTTAGGTCTTCTTTGGTTTCCTTTAGCAATGTTTTGTAGTTTCCAAATACAAGTCCTTTATATCCTTGGTTAAGTTTACTCCTAAATATTTGCTTCTTTTAGTCTCTATTGTAAATGGGATTTTTTCCTGACTTCCTCCTCAGATAGCTCATTAGTAGTGTATAGAAACACTACTGATTTTTGCATATTAATCTTGGATCCTGCCACTTTGCCAAATTCATCTATTAGTTCTAGTAGCTTTGTTATGAATTTTTCAGGATTTTCTGGATATAGGATCATGTTATCAGCAAATAGTGAATGTTTTACTTATTCCTTTCCTATTTGGATGCCTTTTATTTCTCCTTCTTGCCTAATTGCTCTAGCTAGAACTTCTAGCACAATATTGAATAACAGTGGTGATAGAGGACATCCTTGTTTTGGTCCCGATTTCAGCAGGAAAGCTTTCAGTCTTTCTCCACTGAATACAATGTTAGCTGTGTGTTTTTCATATTTGCACTTTATCATGTTGAGAAAATTTCCTTCTATTCCTATCTTTCAGAGAGTTGTTATCAAGAAAGGATGTTGGATTTTGTCAAATGTCTTTTCTGAGTCAATAGCAATGATCATGTGATTTTTTCTTCCTCGATTTAGTAATGTGATGTATTACATTGATTGATTTTCTTCTGTTGAACCACACTTGCATACCTGGGATTAAACCCACTTGATCATATTGTATAAGTCTTTTAATGTGCTGTTGGATTCGATCAGCAAGTATTTTGTTGAGGATTTTTGCATCAATATTCATTATAGAAATGCACTCTCTCATAAAGAAAATGGTCTATACTTTTCTTTTTTCATGCTATCTTTATCTGGCTTTGGTATTAGAGTGATGTTGACTTCAAAGAATGAGTTTGGTAGCATTCCTCCTGTTCTATTTTTTGGAAGTGTTTGAGCAAGATTGGTATTAATTTCTTCTTGGAATGATTGGTAGAATTCACCTGTGAAGCCATGTGGTCCTGAGTTTTTCATCTTTGGAAGGCTTTTGATGACAATTTCAGTATCCTTACTTGTGACTGGTCTGTTGATGTCTTCTATTTTTCTAGGGTCAGTGTAGGTTGTATGTGTGTTTCTAGGAATTTGTCTATTTCATCTACATTGTCTAGTTTCTTGGCATACAGTTGTTCACAGTAACTTCTTATGATCTCTTTTATTTCTGTGGGATCAGTAGTAATGTGCCCCCTCTCATTTCTGATTTTATTTATTTGCAGATTCTCTATCCTTTTCCTTGTCAGTCTAGGTAAGTGTTTGTCAATTTTATTGATCTTTTCAAAGAACCAACTTTTGGTTTTGTTGATTCTCTCTTTTTGTGTCAATTTCATTTATTTCTGCTCTAATCTTTATTTCTTTCTTTCTGCTTACTTTGGGATTAGGGTGCTGTTCTTTTGCTAGTTCCTGCAGGTGTTCAGTTAGGTCTTTGATTTTAGCTCTTACTTCTTTTTTAATGTAAGCATTGAGGGCTATAAATTTCCCTCAGCACTGCCTTCACTGCATCTCATAAGTTTTGATATGTTGTGTCCTCATTTTCATTCATCTTGAGATATTTTCTGATTTCTCTTGTGATATCTTCTTTGACTTTCTGATTGTTTAAGATTGTGTTGTTTAACCTCCATATATTTGTGAGTTTTCCCTTTCTCCATGTATTGTTGATTTCCAGCTTCATTCCAATATGATCAGAGATAGTGCTTTGTATAATTTCAATCTTTTTTAATGTATTGAGACTTAGAAGAATGTATATCCTGCTATTTTGGAGTGCAATGTTCTAAACTTGTCTGTGAGGTCTCGTTCATTTATCATATTATTCAAGTTCTCTGTTTCCTTGTTGATCTTTTGTCAAGTTGTTCTATACAAACGTGAGAGTGTTGTATTAAGAAGTCTCCAACTATTATTGTTGAGACATCTATTTCTTTCTTCAGTTTTGCAAGTGTGTACCTAAAAAAAAAAAAAGATGTATTTTGGGGCACCCTGATTAGGTGCATCAATCTTTATTATTATTACTTCTTGGTTAACTGCTTCTTTTATTAATATATAATGGCCTTCTTCAACTCTTACTGCACTTTTGTATTTAAAGTCTATTTTGTCTAAGACTAGTATCACTACTCCAGCTCTCTTTTGATTACTGTTTGCATGGAATATCTTTTTCCAACCTTTCACCTTCAGTCTATTTGTGTCCTTGTGTGTAAGATAAGTCTCTTGTAGAGAGCATTTGGATGGCTGATTTTTTAAAAATCCATTCTGCCAGTCTGTGTCTTTGATTGCGGAGTTCAATCATTTACATTTAACATTAGTATCTTTTGTAAGTCTGGTCTCTTGGTGACATACTCTTTTAGTTTTTGTTTATCTGTGAAGACTTTAAACACACCCTCAGTTTTGAAGGACAGTTTTGCTGGATAAACTGGCTGGCAGTTTTTCTCTTTCAGACCTTTAATATATCATACCACTGTCTTCTCATGTCCATGGTTTCTGATGAGAAATCAGTACTTAGTCTTATTGAGTGTCCCTTGTATATGATGAATTGTTTTTCTCTTGCTGCTTTCAGAATTCTATATCTCTGGCGTTTGACATTCTGAATAGTGGGTGTCTCAGAGTAGGTCTATTTGGATTTATTCTGTTTGGGGTGCATCTTCCTTCTTGGATATTGATATTTATGTCTTTCATTAGGATTGGGAAGATTTCAGTCATTATTTCATCAAATATTCTTTCTGTCCCTTTTCTGTTCTCTTCTTCCGGGACACCAATAATGCATGTGTGTGTGTGTTTCACATTGTCATTCAATTTCCTGAGACCCTGTTCCATTTTTTCCATTCTTTCCTCTTTCTGTTCTCCTGTCATTTCCAGTTCAGATGTTCTGTCTTTGATATCACTAATTCTGTCTTTCATCAATTCAAATCTGCTGTTATATACCTCTAATGTACTTTTAATCTCATCCATTGTGTCTTTCATTCCCATAACTTCTGTTACTTTTCTTTGTAGGCTTTCAAATTATTCTTTATGCTCACCTAGTGTCTTCTTAATATTCTTTATCTCTTTAGTCATATTTTCCTTCAAATCTTTGAATTGATTTAGGAGATTTGTGTGATAATCATTGATTATTTGTCAATATTGCATTTTGTCAGGATATTTGGTTTGTTCCTTTGGATGGGCCACCTCTTCCAGTTTCTTAGTGTGGCTTGTAATTTTTTGCTGATATCTAGGCATCTGAATATGTTGGTGAATTTACTCTTATGGTCAATTTCTCTCTCTTGCCTAGGGTTTTTTTAATGGCTTTTCTTTGATTTTTGGTTTAACTTATTCAGAATCTGTAAAATTGCCCAGCTTAAGTTATCAAAATTGGGCCATGGTCTCACTAATGGTGCACAGATGTTCTCCCTGGGGTTTGGGAAAAAAGGAAAAGCTGTTTTTCTCCTTGTAGTTTCCCAGGCAGTCAGCAGATGGTGGTCATCAGTGAACCTTTCCATGGAGATGTCTCTTTTAACCCCCACTTGCTGATGCTCCTGATCTGGCCAGAGCCAAGATTCAAAGCGGGCTGTACTGGCCAAATTCACCTAAGAGAAACCACTCTCTGCTCTCTGCCATACCCTCCCTCTTCCCAAGGAGGAAGATGTCTGTTCCCCTCTCAGTCAGGCGCAGCAAGCCACGGGTTTTATCCAGGCTGCATGACTTGAGGGGTGGGGGATGGGTGCCATTCCCAGCCACTGCAGAGATTTTGTAACTCATGGTTGTAATTTTGGGTTCTTCGTCTCTCTGTCCCTCACCATCCTGGGGGTTGTGCAGCAGTATCCAGGTCTGCTGACTCCCAAAGCAGGTCCCCCAGACAGGTTTTGCCCTTTCTCCATTGTTTTTGTGTGAGAGTTGAACCCTGCCTGCTTATTCCAATGCCATCTTCCCAGAAGTCCCCCCAATTGATTTTTTTTCCATTTTAAAAGCAATTTATTAAGGTATATCATTCATACATGACCATACATAAACCATAAGTATATAGCAAAAGTTGTGAATTTACAAAACAAACATGCATAATGTCATACAGGGCTCCTGTACATCATCCCACCACAAATGCCTTCCATTGTTGTGAAACATTTGTAAGAAATTATGAAAGCGTGTTGTCAAAGTATTACTACTAACTATAGTTTGTATCTTATATTTGGTGTATTTTCCCCCAACCCATCTTATTATTATTTTTGTTCATAATCCATATAAATTATCTGATGTGTACAATCAGTGGCATTTGATAGAATCTCCGAGTTGTGCATTCATCACCTCAATCAATATTAGAGCATTTCATTACTCGAAAAAGAAAGAAAGAAAGAAAGGAAAACAACAAAAAACAAACCACTATCATACTCATATGTTATCACTAATAATTATAAATCCCATGCTGTGCTTTCACCATTTCTATTGATTTGCAAACATTTACAAACAACTTTTTTTTTTTTTACCAATTCTGCACAGATTAAACATCAGCTTTCCATTCTTTAACCACATTTTTTCTCTGGTGACTTATATTCTAACTATTAACTCCATGAGTTTGCCCATTATATTTAGTTCATGATAGAGGAATCATAGAACCTTTGTTCTTTGGTGCTTGGCTTGCTTCACTCAACATAATGTCCCCAGGTTCATCCATCTTGTCATATGCTTCATGACTTCATTTCTTCTTACTACTGAATAATATTCCATTATGTGTATATATCAGTTTGTTTATCCATTCGTCATTTGATGGACACCTGGGTTGTTTCCATCTTTTGGTATTGTGAATAATGTGGCTATGAACATTGATGTGCAGATGTCCATTCATATCACTGCTTTCAGTTCTTCTTGGTATATACCTAATAGCAGTATTGCTGGGTCACATGGTAGATCTATATTTAACTTCCTTAGGAACCACCAAACAGATTTCCACAGTGGCTGTACCATTCTACATTCCCAAATCCTCTCCAACACTTGTAGTTTTCTATTTTGTTAATAGTGGCCATTCTAGTAGGTGTGAAATTATATCTCATTATAGCTTTGATTTGCATTTCCCTAATAGCCAGTGATGTTGAATATTTTTTCATGTGTTTTTTCACCATTTGTATTTTTTCTTTAGAAATCACTAGAGTGGTGTCAGCCTGACTCAACTGGACCATTTGTGCTTCATCAATGGAAGACATTAAATCTTGAAAAATGATTGTCTACAATCTTGTTATTAAAATGTCCCTTAATATTCCACTAAACATATAGGCAGTATATGTTCTAATCAAAGGAGAATTAAAAATTAATTTCATGTGATGTATACCTTGTAACAGTGTGGCTTTATTTTATGGTGGCTATCTCTAGAAGATAACAGTGAGCAATAGAGATAAGAAGGAGACAGTGACCAAGACAGGCTGTTTCTTTTGGCAGCCACATGGGTGTTGGAATCCTATTCTCAAATTCAAAGAACCAATCATAAGCATGTTGATTGTCCATTTGTTATTCATTCATCATTATGAGTTACACATTGTTTCACAGTTAAATAAACCATGTTTTAATATGTCACATTTAAATAAAACCACATTTGCACAAAATACATTTATTGTATCTATTAAAATTTAGTCTAATTATATAATTATGCTTTAATAACAAGAAAAAATCAAAATTGCTTTTATTGGTTTTCCCCAAGGACAGCTGAATATACTTAAAACACTACTTAGTTATAAAACACAAATTTATATGTGGATATTGATGGAATAAATATTAGCTATGTGGATGAAATGTTTAGAGAAGTAACCTATTTTCTTTATTTTCAGAAAAATATGTACTGAAACTATATTTTGGTATAAAAAGTATATCATATTCTGGAATTAAATTAGTAAATTCCTAACTATCTGGAATAATTATTAAGGATATGTCCTGATAAATTTGATGTTCCAGTTCCTGAAAGTTACCACAACCTAATTCAAAAATAACCAATTTTCAAAGAATGCAGTAAAATAGTCACACCTTTAAAACTATGGGGAGCTTATCTTAATCATTATTAACTTAGGAAGCAACCCAGAATCTTGCAGCATTTTTCAATATGAGCCTGATTGACTTCAGGTAAAACTGAAAAATTTGTTATTCAAATTTACTGATTATTTAGATTATGAGTAAACTATATATTTTAGAAATGCCATTAAAGTTGTGTTATATATTCTCTTGTGTATTTTCCTATAATCATTCCCACTCCTGTTATGGGTATTATAAAAAGGAGTTGAAATTTATCCTCCTCAGTTGGAAGGTAAACATGAAGTTTCCTCCAGTTGTCCTAAACCATAGTTTCCTCACCAGATCCTAGGAGATAGTAAGTTCTTCAGGTAATCTGATATGTATGTTTGAGACTCATTGCCAGACAGTTTCTGGATCTGACGAGTCAACCTATGGAGGATTATCAGGGCAGCAACAAATAAATAGTTGCTTCCATGAATGTTGATACAGGAAAAAAGTGACAAAGATTGAAATGGAGTAATGCTTCCATAACTTGTTAAGCTGCCTTTTGCTGTTGTTTTATTTTTTGAATTTGAAATATAGTTTACTTAGAAAAAACAAAACATTGTAATAAATCCTACAATTGGTTTACCTCAAAATGAAAGTGGAAGATGATGGAATTTCTCTTTAGAACCCATCCATACTGAGGTTGGTCTCCTGGAGCTGGCTTTGCTGCACATCTCCTTCCATGTTCAGGGACAACACATTGAACTTGAAAATGACCTTGGTGGGAATGTTTACATCATGAAAATAAGCAACTGCTACAAATGAGGACTTCTTTTACTGGAAAGCTGGTTACCAGTACACCATTGCACCCACTGCCCTGTGTCATCAGCTTTGTTTCTAAGGTCACTGCTATCTTCCTGATGCTCTTTAGCTCTTTAAACTAACTACTTTGAGTACTCACTAGGCCTACTTTTTCATAAATTTCCAAATCTGTCAACCTATCCCTCCTGTTATTTTAATTTAACTCTTTTGTTATAATAGACAAATATGGAAAACCAAAAAAGAAAAGACATGTGGCCTCAGAGGTCACTCCAGATGGGAACACCTAGGAGACCTGGGGGCACCTTTGGTCCATTCAAGTCTAAGGCACTTGCTTCTGCTGTCCTTTCCCCATGGTCTGTATTCTCACCTGCTTCTCTGTCCTAGATTATCCATCACATTGGCTGGGGTCCCGTCCGGGGCACCTCTTTTTTGTCCTCTCTGTGGGAGCTGCCCGATCACACCACATGCCTCATCTTTATACATCAGTTATACACACAATCACACACCATCTTTATTCCCCATTTGTTTCCCACACATAGTTATTCCCCTAACACTTTATTATGAGAAATTACAAATGCAGAAAAGTTTTTAAAAAAAAGATCACATAAAAAACAGCCATAGACCCACCACATAGATTCTGTAACGATTGGTGTATTGCCCTGTTTCCTTGTCACATAACTCTCCACCCACCACTTTATGTTTGGTGCATTCCAAAGCCAATGCAGATGTCCACATACTGTGCTGAAGTATCTGTGACCTGTGACTCCTTCCATAACACCCACTGCTGTGTCCTGTTTCTCTCTTACATACATGCATGCCCACAGTGACAAAGTGCCTCTCATTTTATTTTTCCTCTCTTCCCCATGAAACATTGTTGAGTTTGAGTACCATCCTTGGGCTCCCTATAAATGCTTAACATAAGTTAGTCATACAGTTCAGAGCATTGCTCTAAGCTTGCACTTGGAGGGCCATAAGCCTGCATCTGCCAACCCACCCTTGTATTTGTGTCATGGCAGTTCTCTGCTCACCTGCAGTGCTGAGTAGCTCTGAGTGTGCACAGTGTTGATAGAGCTCAGAATTCGACTCCAAAGAGAGGAGGATAACTCCTTGGACTTCTCTCTGCTAGGAGAGAAAGTACACACATATAAGCAAAGTAGGACACTTGCTTTGGGGACAGAGCTCAAAAATAGGCTGTGAAGACTGCAAAGCATCCTACAAGCATCATTATTGTGGTTTCCTTTTTATCTGAATACCCTCAGAAACCATCATTTCCTGTGAATTTCTTAAAGCCATAGTGACTTTACTGCACCACATAAAATACCTAGGAAAAGTTTCATGTGGCTTCTTGTGTCATGAGAGGCAGCAAAAAGATGTCTCCCTCTACCCTATTTCCTACACTGGATCATCCTGTTAGTGGGCTTCTTTACAAGTGGACGGAGTGACCTGCCGTAGACCCCATGGCATTTTCAAGGGAGGAAGAGGAAGGAGAGTAGTGAGTGCGATCCCAGCTTGAGTCTGCAAGCATGTTGGAAACAGAAAGTAGGGGCCAAGGAAGGATGCAGGAGAGGAGCTCCCTGGGAGGAGGAAGTCAGTGAGGAGAAGCTTTAGGAAGTATCGGGTGACAGGTGGTGCTAGGTGCCTCCACGTTAGGAGAGCTGGACTGGGAAAGGTCCTGGATTCCGCAGCAAGAAGATTTTTCAGGCTTGCCAAGAACAACAGTGGGGATATAGGTCACGGTAGGGTCACAGGCAGTAGACACTCCGTGAGCTGTGAATTGGAAGGCAGGAAGAAAAGGACAGTCAGCTGTGAAGGGGCAGTTGTCAGTTAAACTGTTGCATGCTGATGGGGCTTTGCATGCTCTAAAAATCTAAACAAGAGTGTGGGCCAAGTATAATCCGATGAGCCTGCAAATGCAGAGAAGTGAGGAAGAAGAGGATGTGAGAGATTTTGGAAGCTTGAGAAAGACCCCACCCACCACTGCTGCCTTGAAGATGGCCGAAGATGTGGAAAATATGAGAAAGAAAAGAATTTTGCCAACCTCCTGACTGTGCTTAGAAGTGGGCTTGTCCTAGAACCTCCAGGAAGGATGCAGCCCTCGAGACACCTTGATTCCTGCCTGGTAAGATCCTGAGCAGAGGACTCAGCTAAGTTTGCCCAGACTTCTGACCCACAGAAACTGCTGGGTAATAAATGGCTATTGTTTAACATGTTTAACGCCATTACATTTGTGGTAACTTGCTATGTGGCAAAAAACACACATAAAAAAAACAAAAACAAAAAACAATAACAACAACAAAACTAATACAAGCTACTTGATGGACTTTTCCTGAGTGAAAGCTGAAAAAAAATAGACAGGGGGCAGGATATGGCTCAAGTGGTTGGGTGCCTGCTTCCCACATGGGAGGTCCAGGGTTTGGTTCCCTGTGCCTCCTAAAGAGGAACAAAAATGGATAACAAGCAAAATGAGCAAAGGGACCAACTCAGGGAAGCTGATGTGGCTTGGTGGTTGAGCACTGGCTTACCACATACAAGGTCCTGGCTTCAAACCCTGACCCCAGTACC